>PVIJ01020692.1:0-20336 GCA_004024925.1 Scalopus aquaticus | reverse complement strand
CGGCAGACCTCTCCTGCCTCGCCCACTGCTCCCCTCAGCAGTGTGTTTCCGTCCATCTGCCTGTTCCGCTCCCCACTCTGTCTCTGGTGAACCCTCTCGCCACCCCACGCCTCTGGCCTGTACCCCAGCTTGTATGCATAAATAAATAAATAAATTTTTAAAAAATTAAAAAAAAAACAAAAAAAAACCACAGAACCCTGGCCCGCCCAGGTCCAGAGCGGCACAGGAGAGAGAAATCGATTTCTATTTGCTCATTCAGGTCTCAGAGACGTGCAGCTGTGCAATTCTTAAACGAGACAAGGTCATCAGCTACAGGTATGAAAAGCCACAGAGCAGAGAGGCTCAGAGCCGGCCCCTAGGCTGCGAGTCCTGGCTCGGAAGCCCAGCTCTGCCACGTGTCACCTGTGTGACCTCAGGTGAGGTACTGCCCCTCTCTGGGCCTCTGTTCCCTCAACAGTTGGAATGGGGGCGACACGACACGCTTCACAGGGCTGCTCATCAGCATCAAACGCAGACACACACTCACATACACACGCGTATATGTAAACCAGCACGGAGCGGGGAGGCACTCGGCCAGCGCCTCAGAAACATTAGCTGTTCCTGCTGTTATTTCCATCCCAGGAAAGAGGCACATGAAGAACTTCGGAATGGAAAACTACTAGGAGGGAGTGCTAGGTGGGCGCCTCCCCGCAGGGCCCTGAACCTGCTGAAGGGCAGGACGGGCTCAGGGACTTGTCTTTGCCTGTGGAAGCTGAGGAGGAGCCGCGTTCCCGGACTCAGGGGCCACGTCCAGCTGAGACATCCGCTGCTTCCCCGGCAAGTCCCTGATGTACGCGGCGGGGGAGGGCTGGAACTGCCGATCTCCTGGGACCCCTCCACTGCCAAGAGAGGCTCCCATCTTAGCAGATACTCCAAGGGACAGTGCAGGAGCGGGGACACCCACAGGAAGCTGTGCCTGTCTCAGTGTGGCCTGTGGGGTCCCGACCCCTCCAGACTTTTGGGTATCTGTGTATAAAACAGGAGAACCAGACTGGACTTTTAAAGGATTCTGGATCCCTGGCCGCCTGCAGAATGTGTGTGCGCCCAGGACCCAGAGTTCTGCGCTCCCTTTCAGAGGGTGGACAACGCCCCCCACCCACACATCTCAGCCAGGACCCCAGGCCTGCAGGGGGCGGCCCTCACCTAATCCTCTCAGCCTGCTGGAATAAGCAAAGAAAAACAATGTAGATCCTGGCTTCAGAAGCTTTTAAACACATAAAGACTTACAATAAACTCTTCCTCCCACCTCATCCATTTAACTACCCCATCCCCTTCCCACCCCTACCCAGGAAACCACTGGAATAACTGGAAAACCACGGGCTCCTGCCACCACCCTCGGCAGGCTGCGTCCTCCCACCTGAAACTTCAAGCTGCTCTAAGGCTGGGCGAGTTCATGGCCCCTAAAAGAAACTCCCTGAATCAGACCTCTTAAGAACTACCATTTGGATACCCACCCAAGCTGATGTGTGGTGCTGAGGAAGGAAATTAGCCTACACTGTGGCTGTATTAAAAATGGCTATCTGAAGGAAGCTCCTTATGTGCCGGCATGGAAAGATCTCTAAGATATGTTGTTAATGGAAAAAAATCAAGATGCAGAACTGTACAAAATAGGCTCCCTCTTACATAAAAGTGAAAGGAAAGATAAAAATAATCTTTATTCAGAGTTGCTTGAAGCATGAAAAAAAGAAACTGATATTTAAGAAATTTCCGAGTCCACACACGGACACAGCAGGGGCAGGCAGAAGAGGAAAGGGAGGGACAGGGGTGCCGTGGTTGGAGCAGCTTGGGGTACAAACAGCAGGGACGATGCCCGGCTTCTGGCTGAGAGGTGGGAAGGTCACTTCAGCTCCTCGGTGGCCCATGTGACACCCTGGAACACCAGGCAGGCAGGTCTGTCCCACACCAGAGTGTGCCGGGGACATAGGCAAGTTTTTTAACCGTTTCTCTATATTTTCGAGGGCCTCCTGTGGCACAGGGGTTAAGTCTCAGCGCTATTAAGCTATAGCCAGAGTTTGATCCCCAGCCAGGGAGCTGACCTACAGGGCGCAGCAGACCTCTCCTGTCTCCCCGCTGCTCCCCTCAGCAGTGTACTTCAGTGGATCCGCCTGTTCTCTGTCTCTGGTGAATCCTCTCACCCCCCACACTTCTGGTCTGCACCTCAGTTCTTGTTGCATAAATAAGTAAATCTTAATATATATATATATTTTTTTCTTTTTTTCCCCTAAGTTTCTGGTTGTTTTTTTTACGCTGAGTGTCAGGAGCCGTCCTGGCAGCTCTGGGCACGTGGCTGTGCCTGCGCTTCCTACTCGACAGGAATTTGCACCAAATCCTCCCAATGACCTGCCAGCGTCCAGAGGCGCTGTCTCCCCGGTGCGAGCTCCGGATGGAGGGGTGAGCGGCTGAGCAGCCCCAGGTGTTGGAGCTAAGCCGGCAGTGCAGGCCTGAGCTCCTCTGTGCTCTGCAGTGCTACTTGCCCCTCAGTCTCACTAGCTCACCTCCCTTTGGGCCAGCACACTGTCCCCCCCTTTCCTCTATTTTGAACAACTCTGTGCGCATCCTTATGTAACCACACTTAGAGCCGACTGCCAGTCACGGCCGTGCGCTCACGGGCCGGCCGGCAGTGGGTGCCGCTCCCTGGTCGCCATCTCCTGCTCCTCAGCACTGCCTGGGTGACTCCGCGCGTACGGCAAGTGCATACGGGCTGAGCGCGGAGGGAAAACGCCTAATCGGCTAGCACCACAGAGACAAGCAGCTGGCCCCCAACCACTCTCCCCCTCCTCCTCGCTCACAGGACCCTGCTACTCAGCTGCACGCTTCGTTTCCCAGCAGAGAGCCATCGCCGAGGCCCCCGTGCGCTGGCTAGCGCCGGGCGGGATGGTCTCACACGGGAGGGCTGTTTTAAACGGCTCCACCCTGCCATTCCTCTGCCCTACAACCGACACAGGAGGGAGGACAGCGACCTGCAAAGCCCTGGCTCTTGACCACTGTGTCAACGCTTATCTCCAGAAAGAGAAAGAAATGTCTGTTTTGCAGGTGAAACAAACGCCCAGAGAGGGAGACCCTCACCAGGTCAAGGAGGCAGAGACAGAGCCCAGGCAGGCACAGATCCCCGTGCTCACCCGGCCGGCGTCTCCCCGGAGCCTCATGCAGGAGCGCGGGCTCCCAGAAGGCAGGCGCTGTGCTCCACTGCTCAGGAAAGGCCATAGGAGTCCACACGGACCAGACAACCAATGGCCGGCCACGAAGGGCAGGTTGCGCGCGCCGCTCACAGACGCGAGAGGAGTCCCGTTCATAGAGATGGAAGGTGGCAAGGTGCTGTGGGTGAGGGGCCGCGGGCAGGGGGAGCTAGTACGTAATGGAGGCAGCTTCCCTGTGGGGAAGATGGAAAAGGTCTGGAGAAGGATGGTGGTGCTGGCCGTGCAAAATGCCCGTATGCTTCATGCCATCGGGGGGACACTATAAACAGTAAAAGGGTCCATCTCATGCCATGTGTATGTGGTGGCTGAATTGTGTACCCCCAAATTCACGTTGAAGGTCCTAGCCCTCACCCCGGAGACCGTATTTGGAGAGAGGGCCTTTAAAGAGGGCGAAGAGGCCTCCCCGGTGGCGCAGCGGTTGGGCGCTGCGCTGTGGAGCTGTCGGCAGCGGCGACGCGAGTTCAATGCCCGGCCAGGGAGAATCCCACATGGCGCGGCAGACCTCTCCTGCCTTGCCCACTGCTCCCCTCAGCAGTGTGTTTCCCCCGATCTGCCTGTTCTGCTCCCCGCTCTGTCTCTGGTGAACCCTCTCGCAGCCCCACGCCTCTGGCCCATACCCCAGCTGTATGCATAAATAAATAAATCTTAAAAAAAAAAAATAATAATAATAAGTAAATAAAATTAGAAAATTAAAAAATAAATAAGCAAAATAAAGAGGGCGAAGGCCGAGGGGGCGTGAGGGTGGTGCTGAGCCAGTGTGACGGGGCCTCACAAGCAGACGAGGACGACGCAGCGCTGCACAAGGCGCGGCCCTGGAGGACACTAGGAGACGCCGTCTGCGAGCGCAGGAGAAACGCCTCCAAAGAAGCCAGCCCGGCCACCACCAGAGTCGTGAGAAGACACGTCTCTGCTGCCTGCGCCCCAGACCGCGGTGCTTACGCGGCAGCCGGCGCGCGAACCTAGCGCCTCACCGCCACCACCAAATCCTACCAGACCAGCAGGAGCTCCACCGCGTGGGCCCGCCATGCTCAGCGACTCCCCTTCCTTCAGGCCCGTGTTCTTTCAGCTTTCCTCAGGGAAAGGAACCGAGCCCCTGCTCACCTGAACAACACGCCTTTGACGACCTGCCAGGCGTTGGGTGCTGGCTGGGGTGGTGGGTTCTGGGGCTGGGTCTCCGCCGGTGGGTCCCTCCCGATGCTGCCATTGCTGGTCACCTGCAGGGGACAGTGGGGGGTGAGGAGGCAGGCCGCGGCCCAAGGCACTGGGCTATCGTAGGCACCACCAGCCACAGCCCAGCAGGGGGCTTCGCGCAGAGGGGCTGCTTGATCAGTAACTGGAGAACGGGAGAATAAAAGCACCTAAGGGACGCGGATCTTCTTCCTTCAAGGTCGAAACGCCCCCAGAGGCATACTCTGCCGAGACACGGGGAGACCAAGAAGGGCTGCACGCCGACGGCTCACAAGCCAGTGCGGGGACAGAGCTGTCCTCAGACAGAGACCACCCAGAGTGGCAGGGCTGGGAGGCAGGAGCCCAGGGGGCACCTGGTCCTTCCCGGGGATCGAGGAGGGCTTCCTGAAAGCGGAGACATCGAAGCTGAGACCTGAGACCTAACATGTCGGCCGGTACCGAGGCGGCGGCGAGGGGAGCAGCAGGCGCAGAAACAAAGGACAAAGAGAGTTTGACTCTCAGGACTGTCCCCTGCCAGAGCCCAGGGTGGCAGGAGGTGGCCGAGGGTGACGATGCCCAAAGGGTCGCACGGCAGGGCCGGCTTCTGCAAAGCGGGGCTTTATCTGAAGGCGGAATGGCGCTGCGGGGAGGGGATCCAGGCAGCTGGTGCTGCCCTGCCTGCAGCCGGCCGGCCGGCGGGAGCAACCCCTCCAGGGCTCCTCACCGGCAGGTGACACGGACACAGAGACACGGAGGGAGCCGCGCCCAAGTGGCCGCGTGGAGGGCCCGTGAGAAGCGTGGCACACCCCAGCCTGGGGGTCAGAGCTGTGAGGGCCCCACGTCGGCAGCTGCGCCAACGAGGCTGGGGGGCTCGGACGCTGGTGGGGGATGCTCCATGGCAGGACGAGGGGGTGGGCAGGGCTGGCCAGGCCGACTGCCCAGAGAAGGTGCTTCGCTTAGGAGCAAGCTCAGCAGCAGAGACACCCACAATGGCAGGCTCGGGAGGGCTTCTTCCTGCCGTCCCCGCACCCCTCGGCCCACAGGGACAGGAGCAGGACAGTCAGGGTCACTGGGCACCGTCAACAGCTGTGGGCACCACAGGTGCGGCCTGCAGGCCGGGGTGCCCAGCTCTTCCCTGCTCCTGGGCCTCCGTGCCCGGCTGCCCCTCCACGACCCCAGCCCACACCGCAGCCCTTTCTCTCCTGTCCACCTGCAACAGGGTGGCCCCACGGCCCGACGGGTTTGCCAGGGAGATCAGCATTTATGAAGCGTGTCACTTGTCACCCCTGCCCCCTTCATCTGCAAGAGTACCACTGTCAACTCCCAAAGTGTGGGACAACAGCGTGGTAATGGGGGGACGGGGGGCCTGACAGGCCCAGGTGCTAGGCCTGGTCCCCTAGTTCCCAGCTGTGACCTCTGGGGAGCGTCACTTCTGACCATCCCCTTCTCTGACCCCAGAGCCCGGGTGTGAAACTGTCAGTGCATTTGGATAGAAAAGATTCCCCTCGTGTGCTGAATGCAGCAGTTCCTGAGCACCTACTGTGCGCCAGGCCCTGTGGCAGGCAGGGTGCCGGTGGCCACACGCGCTCCCCGAGCTCAGGGCCGGAGGGAAACCAGGCAGAACAGTAAACAGGGTGATTAACCATGGTAAGCAGGAAAAGTGCACTGGAGGAGAAAATGGGAGCTGATGGCAACGAGGTGAGGGGCAGGGACCCACTTTGGGTTGGGTGGTCAGGGAGGAGGCCCCGGGGCGATGATGCCACCGTCCAGTGGAGGGGGTGCTGGCAAGGGGAAAGGGGCGGGAAAGGGGCTGGCAGGGGTAGCCAGGGGAGACTGGCACGGGGACCCTTGTTCGGAGCTGGCCTCGCTCCTAAGGGCACTGGGGGGCCAAGGAAAGGGTCCCTGTGGGGCCGAGCTGCTTCTGGAGCAAGAAAAAGCAGTTGGAGGCCAGGCCAGGACTGAGCCCATATCCGGCTGCCTCCCAGGTCTGGTCCTGCCATGACGGACCCTGGCTGGAAACCCTCCCACAGACAGGCACATGAGAACCGCAACTCGAGGAGGACAGCCACGGCCACGGCCACGGCCACGGCCACCACTGGCGAGGAGGGGAAAGAGCAGAATGGCCCAACACTGCCAGTGAGGAAGACAGAGCGGCTGCTTCAAAGACCACAGCAGATTCTCAGGGGTGAGTACGCCGCCTGCACGCAGACCACCCACGCCCGTACCTGCCCGAGACAGGCGAGAGCGGCGAGCGGCACAAAAAACGTTTCTAGGGTAAAAGCCAGAAAGAGCCCAGCTGTCCTTCAGTGACTACATGAACCATCTGTGCGATGGAACAGTACTCAGCAATGAAAAGGAACACTATACGGGGCAAAGAATGACTGCAGTCGGGAACAAGGGACAGTTCTGAGGGATGGAGGTGTGCTCAGGCCAGACTGGGGTGAGGGACCACACCACTGCGGAAGCGAACAGAGAGCGCTTCTTTGTTCCCACGTGAATAAACAGCACCTGACACCGCCGACGGGTGGGCAAGCTATGGTATCCAAGTTACACCTCAATCAGAAGGGAACTCTCCCCTGGGGTAAAGGCAAACTCAGTGCCATGCTTCCAAGGCCTGGCACCATCTGGCCCCCTCCCTGCCTCGCCGCTCTCACCCACTCGGCTCACTGTACCAGGCACCTCCCACCTCAGGGCCTTTGCACTGGCTAATCCCTTTACCTGAAAGGTTTTTCCCTCATGTATCTGTGTGGCTCCTTCATTTCCTTCAAGTCTGTTTAAATGTCACCTCCTCAAAGAGGCCCTCCCAGACCACCCTATTTAAAATGCAACCCTCCTACCACCCCTTACTTGCTGTTGCCCTCCCAGCTTTATTCCTGTCCAGGCACTGATCACCGTCTGGCTGGTTACGTATTTTTCTTTATCTCGTTAACTGTTGCCCTGTATGTTCGCCCCCTAACCTCCAACTCCCACCCCCAACTAGAACATGAGATCCAAGCGACAGGGCCCCTGTTTTGTTCACAGCTGTAGCCCCGGAACCGGCACGGGACCTAGCAAGGCGTGGGCACCCGATGCACAGCAGCTGAAGGAAGGGATGGCCCAGCGCCAGAGCCCCGGGCTGGAGGAGCGGGATGGCTGGGGCACGAGCGCGCCGAGCTCTGCGGCAGGCCCACAGGTGGGGGAGAGGAGAGGCGCTGGGCGCATCTGCGGCTGAGACACAGTTCCTACCCCAGGGCCACAGGTCCGATCTTACACGCAGTCCCCAGGAACACCCACTGAGGGCCCAGGAAGCAGCTGAGGCCCTAACAGCTAGGCCTGAGCCACAGCTGGGTGCAGGCAGGCTTTTCAGCAGCCACAGCCTGGATCCACCCCGGGTATATGCCTCAAGATCCATTCACGCGACGAACATGAAGACCTGTTCTGTGCCGAGCCCAAGCTGCACGGCGCTGGGGGCAGCTGCGATGACCCAGACAGTCCTGGCTCTGCCCTGCAGGGGTTCCCAGCTCAGGAGAACAGAGACAACAGTGGCATTCCAAGTGGGCAGGGCTGGGTCGGGAGAGCGCAGGGGGCACCTGACCCAGGCTGACAGCATCAGAGGAAGCTTCCTAGAGAACAGAATATCTGGAACATACAGGACTAGTAAGATCAACCAGGGAAAGAGAAAGAAACACGTGCAATGGCAATGAGGAAGGAAATACCGAGACTCCCTCCTGAAAGTAAAAGAGCTCCATGTAGCTGATATGCCCCTCACCTAGCAGTTCTCGAGGTGGGGGGGGTTTCTGCCCCCCAGGAGACATTTAGCAATATTCGCAGTTTTGCTTGTTACCACTGGGCAGAGTGCTAATACGGAGAGACCATGGGTGCTGCTAAACATCCCAGGACAGTCACTCTCCACCAGCAAGGACTACTCAAATCAAACTGTCAGCTGCGAGAAAGCCCCGGCTAGTCTGAAGACTCAGCTCATGCAAGAACTTGACTGACCAGAGTTTGCACTTTATCCCGAAGGCACAGGATTAAGTCCTGAAAGGTCTGAAGCAGAGATGAGTCCAGAGAAACCAGAATCCCAGTCTCTCTGAAGACCCCCCACCCAGCAAAACAAGAGAATCTCGGGGCAGGGAAGACCTTCTGTCAAGACAGGGAAACCCCTGCAGACAGGGACTGAGTCTTCCTTTCAGCCTAGCTCAACAAACCTTTCCTGAGGTCACAGCCCCCCCCACCCCCCAGGCCAGGCCCGGAGTGAAAAACTCGGATGGGGTTCTGTCACACAAATCCCTTGGTGGTATCCTCCCCCCACCTCCCACCATGATGTTATCTGCCCCTCCTCTGGGCTCCCCGGCATAGACTTTTGTCATCACCCAAGTTACCCAGGACCTTCTTTGATCTCCTGTCAGTCTTCCCGCACTCTGATGGAGGGGCATGGCGCAAGCCCTCTCTGTGGCCCAACACAGGGCTACCCTCCTGTCTAAACCCTCCACTCACCGCTGGAGAAATAAAGGCTCAAAGAGGCCAAGGAACTTGCCCAAGGTCACAAAGAGAGTCAGCTTCACTCTCCCCTCCCAACCTGCACTCCTCTCCCCTGTTCTGCCTCCCACATGTCAGTAACATCTCAGTGGGTGGGTCGACAGCCACTTGCTGTCACTCCATCGATTCCCTCAACGCCTGAAGGGTGGCTGCCTGAACTAGTATCTTCTGCAGCTTCAGTGCAGCTGAGGTGGCAACGGGGCAGAACTCATCAGCAGCTGGGCTAATTCCCCTATGGGGCTAACTTATGCTCACAGCACACCCACTGCAGTTCTGACCACCCGGGGTCAGCAGCGCCCGGAATTTGGATCCCCAAGCTAAACTCTGTGACCTTCTGCGAGCACCTTAGTCTCACTGCTCCTTGGACTCCCGTCAATAAAATGGGTCTGTCGCCTCCACAGGCTCTGCCTTAACCCCCGATCACTACCTGACTTTCCCAGAGCTAAAGAAACTCCCGATTAATCAATCATTGCCCACACCGTAGGCACTGCGAAAGACCCTGAGCGTCAGACCACTCCAGGATACTCTTAGAGGCTAGAGTCGCGGAGGAGACCCAGGACGCCCGGGTACAAGTCTGCGCCCTCTGTGCTGCTGTCTCCCGGGCTCGAGCAATGAGCCTGGGGGCCTCCCGGCACGAGCGTGCAGGGGACCCAGCGCGCAACAGGGCCCTGCTCCCCACACGTCCGGCCTCCCGGGCTGCCCGGCCCCGCCTGGGCCCGGTATTCAAGGTCCCTCTGGGCAAGGAGACACCAATGCACGGGATTCCGCTGAAAGGGGCAGGACACGCCCCGTGGGAGGCCCCCCGGGTGGTGAAGAACCCCTCAGGCCCCTCTCGGCCTCCGTACCTGACCGGAGCCGCCTCCTCCGGCCGCCACCACGGCGCTGCCGGCCCCGTCCGCCTCCTGCGCCGCCGCCATCTTCCTGCTCCGGGTCCCCGCCCCCGCCGCCAGCCCCGCCCCGTCCCCGACGGCGCCAGCGCGATCGCGCGAGATTTCGCACTTTGCCCGACTCGCCGGCCACCGTAGTCCGCAGGTGCGTCTCAACCACGCCTCTCGAGAGTCGCTTCTGGCTATGAAAGGACCAGTGCGGCCACCGTATATCCCCACCTTCCCCCGTAGTCCGTTTGTTTTTAGCTAGCATACAAACTGCATGCTCAGAACTCCCAGAACATTCTCAGCCATCATGCATTTCCCAAGGCACCATCCCTTCGCCCCCTCTTCCAGTTACTAAGCCCGCCTCTTCAAGTCATAAAAGGCTTTTAAGGCATCTTGCCTGCTTCGTCGTGCCCGGTCAGCGTCTTCATTCCAACCTTCTTGAGCTTTCTCGGCCACCGTAACGTTTCAAGACGGCCCTCTCGAGCCACGCCCCTCCTGTGTATAAAGGAATCTTCCTGGCCCGTTTACCCAGCTTCGGAGGGCAGTGCCTTCGTCTTCTGGCCGCTCTTCCTGGCCCAGCCCTGCCTTCGACAAGTCCCCCTAGGTTATAGTCTTTCTGTGCCTTCAGTTACTATTTCAGTGTTCTCGCGGCCACCACACCTCTAGATTGGACCTGTCAGCTCTCCGCGAGGCTTCGCCCCCCCCCCCAACTAGTTTACCGCGCATGCGCGTTCCCTTAGCGGGCTTAGCTTTCCGGCAAACCTCGCAACTCCTGGGCTGGGCTTCCAGGTCTCTTAAGAACCGCACGCTTTCTTTCAGCTGTGTATGTTCTGCTACTCCAAGCCTGGGCACGTGCTGAAAGGCCCCTGCCCTGGGGAGGATGTAATAAAGGCGCGTAGGGGGACCGAAGCCTGACCCCAGTCTGTTTAACCAGCAGGGAATTGAGGGGAGGTCTGATGTGGGTTCAAACCCTGATTGTGCTACCGCTTGGCATAAATGATCGTGGACAAATGATGTGTTTCTTTTAAGCCCCAGATTCTTCCTCTCTTATAAGCTAGATGTTATAATAGTACCCGATTCCTCTACTCCCTTTACCCCACCGATTTATTAGGTCCCGTGTGTCCAGGAATGTATGCATGCCCCTGGCCCCAGGCCTCAGGCTTACCTTGCAGTCATTATGATCTTTACACAATATGTGGAAGGGAGAGCGAACTTTGCATTGGGAGATTCTAATTACCATTTTACCTTCTACATCTTCCACTCTGCAGTAATACGGTGTACATAAATAAAACCCTAGTAATAGAGAGAATTCGAGTGTGTTACATAATCAAAGTGAGGACTGGAACCTGGGAACAGTCTGACAGATTGTACCTGGAGAGAACTGCTCTGCCAGTTGCATGTTTGAATGAGGTTAATATACCTTAGGAAAGAAGGGAGTAATCACTTTATGTCCCTAGAGTGATGAAACAATACAATAAATTTGAAAAGGGTTTGTAGTTTCCGTTGGTAGGCGTTGACCTGTCAAACTTTCCCAGCAGGTCTGACTCAGAGACTTGTTCTTTTCCATCCATTGCAGGAGGCAAGACATCAGGATAGTTAAACTTTATCTCAATTCTGCTTACAGGATTCTTGGTGGAGGTGCTTGTTTTGATGTCCCTGTAGCTAACTGCCTTCTGGTCAGCAGCAGACATCAAGAGGTTGTTGATCGCATTTATGCGTAGGCAATGGGTTTTCCTGCAAAACTTCACAGCACAGGGTCGGCCAGTTCCAACTCTGTAGTCTATGCAAGGGCTCTGCACTTCCTGCCCTCCTATCAGACCATAGAGCAGGATCCCAAAATGCACTTTCATCGTTCCAGGGTCTCCTCCAGGAAACCTTTCTTAACCACCCTCAGGCTGGGCAGGGCACCACCTCCCATTCCTTTCCACTTTGTGTCATCACTGTCAAAGGTGGGTGTATCTTGCCCCAGGCTGTCAGGGTTTCCCAGGGTCCCTAGCATTGCCCCAGGGAATGACTGCAGGTGAGTGACTGATGTCTGAGAGCCAACATAAACTTAGAAAACCTCTCCCTCAGTCCCCTTCTCTAACAAAAAAATGGCAATGTTCCAACTCTGAAACTAATGTCTAGGGGTGAACATGTTGTTTAAGTCCCCCAGATGGAGACTGGTTGAGATTTTTGGGGGTCCTTTTTTAAAAGTACAAAATAACCTTTACAGGGCCTCCCTGGTGGTGCAGTGGTTAAGTGCTGAGCTGTGGAGCTGTCAGCAGCAGCGAACGAGTTCAACACCTGGCCAGGGAGATTCCCACATGGCGCGGCAGACCTTTCCTACCTCGCCTGCTGCTCCCCTCAGCAGTGTGTTTCCATCACTCTGCCTGTTCTGCTCCCCACTCTGTCTCTGGTGAACCCTCTCGCCACCCCATGCTTCTGGCTTCTGGCCTGTGCCCCAGCTTGTATGCATAAATAAATAAATCTTAAAAAAAATAACCTTTACATATTTAAATGGAGAACCACGGGAACCCCAGGCACATGGGGGATCTTGAAGCTTAACTTTCTCCGGCTTCACTGAAACCCCATCTCTGCTCTCAGCTCTAGAAACAGAATGCCTGACCGCCCTCCTTCTCACATGCACTGCAGTATCCAGTCTGTGGGAGGAGCTTGGGCACTCCCAGCCAGACTGTGGCCTCCTGTGCAAAACCCTCCACCTTGTAGGTAGAGGGACCAAATCAGTTCTTCCATTCCTGGTAATGGGTGGCTCAAGGCCAGAACCACTCTGCCCTCCACTAGGGGACGCCCAACACCGACCAGAGGCAGAGGTTTCATAAGGGAGAGGGACTGAGGACCAGAACTACCGGGTCCTGAGGCGAAGGGGTAGGGGTCCAGACTCCTGAGTCTGAGGGAGCTGTCTGAGGTCTCAGATGCCTGAGTTCTGAGGGAGGTGTCTGGGGGCTCGACTCCGGGATCCTGAGGGGAGAGAGACTGGGTGGGGGTCTGAGAACGGAAGGAGGAGTCTGGGAAGCGCCCCAGGATTGGTTGGAAACAGAACTGGCCTGGGCAGTGGTTTGGTTTGGCTTGTGTCCGTGGGAAACAAGTGGACAGAACGGGGATTGTTCCTCCAGGGTGCCCCCCTCCAGCACCCCGGGCTTGGCAGTCTCAGCTCTTCCCAGGCTCCGGGGACTAGGGGGCATTTCCCACCACCCCTCCCCAAGGCCCCTGTTTTCTATTAGACTCACAGCTGGCCAGCCTCAGGACCTGGGAACACTGCCCTGTGAGGGCTGAAAGGCTGTCCGGAGGTTAATGTCAAGCAGATTAGGAAAACACAGGCCCTCCATCTTCCTCGGCCAGCAGCCCCACTCCTAAGATCTGGGGCCACGGGGCCACAGTCCACTCTCAGGAGCCAGGATTCCTGACCGCCAGCCCCGCCCCCGGGGTCCCAGCTCAGTCTGGAGCCTCTGCTCTTACACACCCTGTCCTGTCTGCCTGTAATCCCCCTGCCAAGATCCCCTCTCCCTCTTCCAACCACTAATCCCCCCGCCTTGCCTTGGGGGCTGAGGGCGCGATCCTCCACCCCTCCCTCACTTTCTCAGCAGACTTTGTAACCTGTAAACCCTCCCCCGTAGCCCTTTAAAGGGCCCCCCCTGCCCCAAACCCACCACCTTTCCCTGGTGGTCACACCAGGCCTTGACGCCTTCACGTCCTCTCCTTTATTGCCCGTAGGGCTGGCTGAAGTTTTCCTCTCCACTGGTCCTCTTGCCCATCCTGTGTCTCCCCCACTCCCTGCCCCCATCCTCTCTATTGGTGGCCTCAGGATGGAACAGCACCGAAGTAGGCACCCAGGAAATGGTCTCAGTATTGCTAATAAGGAGAGGACAGCTAACCAAACATATCACAAAGCTGCAATCACTCGAACCAAGCCCAGAACCAGTCAATAGCTTTTCTCAGAAGTCACACCAAAGCAAAATGGTCTGTCTTCCCTGCTGTGTCCCCTGGCCTAGCATGAAGTCAGAGGAATTGTCACAGAGCTCAGAGTGTGCAGGCTTCTCTCGCATCCCAGCCCACCTGTCCACTGATGTGCTGTTCTCAGCAATGATCAGAGGCATCGGTCTCCCCCCGTCACTGACTGGTCCCCTCACTGCAATGGGTCGGCCCAGGGTCTGACACTGCGCGAGGCCACTGCCAGTAGCTGTGCCCATGGTCTGTCTTTGTAGATGAGAAAGCCAGACCCTAGGGAAGGAAGGGCTCTGATTTTGTTACTAGAGACATTGTTATTTTTCCTCTCCTTCATTCCCACAAACCAGTTGAGGTCTCCATACATACAACAGGCGCCCAATAAATGTTGGCTGGATTAAATCACTCCCGCCTCCACCAAGCATCTGAGGCCACAGAAAAGTAACCACATCCCACATCGAAGAGACTAATGTTGACTTTTTCATTATCGTTGTTATTATTGATAAGAAGTCAGGCTTGAGTTGGGAGTAAGATACCTGGAGCTGCTGGGATCCAGGAGTCCCGACCACCAACCCCGCCCCCTCATGGGGCCCAGCAGGGTCTTGGGGAGCCTGGGGATGCTGGGTCAGGGCTCCCCCCGCCCCCAGAGAGGTTACTGGTCTCCTTTCATCATAGTGAGGAGCTGGTCTGTGAAGATCCCTGCGTACGTGGTCACAGCGGCTGTGCTTTTGCTGTACGCGTCCCTGGGGAGAGAGGACAGAGGCTTTGGGGGCTGGTGGTCTGGGTTCAAGAGGAGAGCAGTCTGGGGATCCAGAATCATGTGTTCTACCAGAAAAGGTGACTGAACCCCAACTTCTGAACCCCTAGGTAGGACAGGGCTGGGATTTCAGAACCTGGGTTCTGACAGAGGCAGGAGCTAAGGACTGAGCGCCGGGCCTTGAGGGAGCACCTGCCTCTGAGGGAGGAGGGGGCAGGGCCGGGACCCCAGGGCCCTGGAGGCATGAGAAGGGGGCGGGCCCCCGGGCACCGCTGGACGGTACCTGATCTTCTCGTCCATGGCGGTGAGGTACTCGTTCTTGTACAGGCTCCGGGCGGCTGCCTTGGCCGTGTCCCAGTAGCCATACAGAGACTCCTGCATCTGGGCGAGCAGGGTGGGGCTGGGGCTGGGCTCCTGTTCATCCAGGGCCCCCTGGACCTCTGCGGGGAGAGCGAGTTAGGGGAGGTGAGTGGCCTGCAGCAGAGGGAGGGCCAGGACCAGGGCCAGACCAGAACTGAGCTGGGAGGATGCTGGGGCTCACCCACCTCCTCACTGACCCCCGCGCCCCCATACACCGCACTCACCAAACCCCAGCAGCAGGAGGAGGAGAAATAGGGCCAGGAAGGATCTGATGCCCATGGCGTCGGGAGACCTGGAAAACTGAGGAGGGCGTGGGCAGGGCCACTGGAGGTGTCTATTCCTGGGGTCTCCTTCCTGCCCCCCCCAAGTCAGGTTCCTCGTGGGTGGAGTTGGGGCTCCCTGTCTTAATATTCTACGGCTCTACTCTTGGTCTCCACATCTTAATTCTGACAGCCCATTCATTCCTTCTCGTTCCCTCCCGAGTACATGCTACATGGCAAGCACAGTCGCCCCGGCTCGGCCTGAGGTGCCCGCAAGCAGTGAGCGAAGATGGAACAAGCAACGCAGCAGGGCGCCGGGTGCCCGGCGCGGTGGGGAGGGCAGCGCTGCCCGGGAGTGTCTCAGCAGAGGAACAGGGTAAGAACCAGCACCCCAAGAACAAAACCACACGCCAGGCTCTGTTCTGCCCGGGTGCACTCAGAAACAACAGCATCCCATAATCACCCACATTTTGGAGATGAGGAGACTTCAAAATGGAGACCGTGAAGACCTGTCCCCTGGGGGAACAGCGCAGGCCAACAGCCCACCATTCTAGATCCTGTGGCCCCAGCACCAGGATAGAATGTCGTGAATGTGCGGGTCTGACTTCACCATCTTTGCCGCCTCCCGGCTGGCACCCCACCCCCATTTTGGCCCTTCTCTTACCGGACTCGGGCGGGCTCTCCTTATCAGCTCCAAATGGGCAGAGAAGGGCTTTATAGCTCTGGAGATCCACCTCCCACCAGGCCGCGGCCACCTCCCCCACCCCGCGGCCCAGGCCAAAGTCCGGCCAACAGTCAGTGAGGGGGCGGGGTGGGGGCAGAGGGCAGCGACACCCCCGAGGTCAAGCCAAGAGGACCACCCATGAAAGTTCACCCCTGAGAGAGACAGGCTGTGGTGGGGTCCTAGGCCCCACTCGCAGTGGGGTGTGGGGTTTTCATCAGGTGAGAAGTGAATGAGGGGTCACCGGGAGGCCTGTGGACCCCACTTGCTTCCAGCCTTCCTCCTCCACCCCAAACTGCGGTGCCTTGGAGCCTCCCACCCTCCAGAGCCCACAGCAGCAGGGACTGGGGGAGGGGGCCAGGGGGATTAGCTCCCTGATTCCTTCCCCCAAAGCCCCCCACTGTCCCTCCCCGCAGCTGCCACTTCCTGTGGGGGTGGGGTGATCTCTGGTGCCTCTGGAGGGAACAGGGCAGGGACACGGAGAAGAGTTTCTTTATTGCGGAGGCTGGGGACGCGCTCGCCCTACATCCTGTCCCCGCAGAGGAGCCAGGGACACATGTTGTGGGCCTTGTCGATGAGGCTGTCCCTGGAGCTGCGCAGCCAGGCCTGAGCGCGGGGCCCCAGGTCCTTCAGGTGGTCCTCATAGTAGGTCTGCACAAAGCCCCGGAAGGCCCGAGGGCCCCTGCAGGAGGACGCAGTGAGACCTGGTGCCCCCAGCTCTGTCCTGTTTACTGGCTCCTCCCCGGCCACGAGTCCAGGCCTCCCCCCTCCTGGACACCAGGAGTCCCCGCCGCCCCCAGCGTCCCCCCAAGAGTCGCGCCATCTGCACACACTCACCAGAACCACTGCCACCTCTCTCTGGTCCCGGTCACCAGGGGCTCCACGAACCCCTTCACCTTGCCCTGAACCACGCTCCAGGGACCCCTCGCTGGCTCTGGTGGGGGACTCGGGGTTTCCGCGGGCATGGTTTGCTGGCATTCTAGGCGAGACCAGAGGGCAACTTGGGTGGCTGGACCCCAGAACCTCTCCTCCTTCCTGTCCCCCATGCTCACCTCATGTCTCTCCTGGGGGCCCAAGGCTCAGCCCCTCACCCGCGCCCTCACCCCAGTCCCCTCACCCCAGCGGCAGCTTCTGCGTGGCTCTGGCAGCCCCTGGCCCCTGGTCGTCTTTCCCCCTCCCTGCCCCGCCACGGTCCCTGCTGCCACCCCTGTCTGCCTGTCGTCGTCTCCCTCATTCTGAAGCCCCACCAGGCTGATTCTCGTTTCCCTCCTCACGCCATCTTCACCTCCTTGTGGCCCCCTGTTCTCCCGTGCCTCCCACAGTGTCTAAGCCACCTCTGCAGGTGATGTGGGGCGAGCACAGGACCTCCTGCCCCCAGGGATGGAGGTTGGCTTAGCTGAGTGCGCAGATCCCCCCGGCAGCCTTTTCCTGTGCGCAACTGTCCATCCGGAACCCCCACATGTGAGACCAGCAGAGACCATCTGCAGAGACCAGCCGTCACAAGGGCACACGCCCACACATGCCCACAGACACCCCTGCCTGGAGCCAATGGCCTCAGCTCTCTAAGACTCAGTTTCTCCTTCTGTAGAGTGGCATGACGGAAGGACCTACCCAGGAGGGTTGTGGTGAGGAGTAGCTCGCCCCTAGAAGGCACTCAGAGAGGTGCCTTGCACAGGGTGAGCATTATGTACGTGCTAAATAAAATCTTTTTTTTGGACCTCCCCGGTGGCGCAGCGGTTAAGCGCTGCGCTGTGGAGCTGTCGGCAGCGGTGACGCAAGTTCGACACCCGGCCGGGGAGAATCCCACATGGTGTGGCAGACCTCTCCTGCCTCGCCCGCTGCTCCCCTCAGCAGTGTATTTCTGATCTGCCTGTTCTGCTACCCGTTGTGTCTCTGGTGAACCCTCTCGCCGCCCCACAGCTCTGGCTTGTACCCCAGCTTGTATGTATAAATAAATAAATCTTTAAAAAAAAAAAGATTATTTATTTATGCACACAAGAGCTGGGGTACAGGCCAGAGGCGTGGAGGGTGAGAGAATTCACCAGAGACAGAGTGGGGAGCAGAGCAGGCTGATCGAGGGAAACACACTGCTGAGGGGAGCAGCGGGGAGACAGGAGAGGTCTGCTGCGCCATGTCGGAAGCTCCTGGCCTGGATCAAACTGGCGCTGCAGTGGCTGCTGATAGCTTGATAGCGCTGAGACTTAACCCCTTGTGCCAGCAGGGAGGCCCCTACATAAGATCTTACACGCATGTGCAGAACCCAGACATACCCATATATGATGGACACCTGCTCTTGTGCCCACTCAGGGTAGATAAATTGCACAAACACACCATAAAGTCACACGTGGACACAGAAGGGTGCACGGGTTTTGGCAGACACACACTGACCATGACTGCAGGGCCTGTGCTCACAAATGCACGCACCCAGGGACACCACGGGCATATGTGCACGTACACACGAACACACACACACACCCAGGACCACCCACCAGCACTGACACCAGCCATACCCGGCTGCTTCTGACACATCTGCCCCGGACGTGCACGCCCGTCTCCCCGCCACATGCCACGGCCTCCGCACCCACAGGCCTGTGGCATGCAGCCTGCTTAGCCCTGTGCCCCCTTACCCACGGCACAGGCCAGCACCAGCGCGAAGCAGCACAGGGCCCAGGGCCTTCGTCCAGGGAGGGACATTTCTGGGGGCTCTGTCCCGCTGTCCCTCTGTGTTCAGCACTCAGGCTGGGGGAGGGGAGGCTGCCCTGAGCAGAGCCCTCCCCTGGAGGCCTCCCCACGCCCCTTGGCAGAGACTTCAGAGAGAGAAAGGCCCAGGTGACAGGGACAGAGGCCACGCCACCCCTGCTCGCCTCCCTCCGCCTCCACGCCCCGCACCCCTGCCTTACAGGGGAGGTCAGAGGGCTCTTTGGCTTCTTGGTTTATTTTTTTTTAAGATTTATGTATTCATGCATACAAGCTGGGGTACAGGCCAGAGGTGTGGGGCGGCGAGAGGGTCCACCAGAGACAGAGTGGGGAGCAGAACAGGCAGATCGACGCAGCAGCGGGCGAGGCAGGAGAGGTCTGCCGCGCCATGTGGGAATCTCCCCGGCCGGGCGTCAAACTCGTGTCAGACAGCGCCACAGCTCGGCGCTTAACCGCTGAGCCACCAGGGAGGCCCCTCTTTGGGCTCTTGTGCTGAAGCAGGTTGGAATCTGGTTGGAATCTGATTTCACCCCATGTGACCATCCCCGTTCCTGCCTCAGTTTCCGCCTCTGTAAAACAGGATCACTGTCCACACTTCAGAGCATTAACTGGATGTCGCCACAGAAGGAACATTCTTCCTGTGGAGCCGAGAAACACAGGTGCTCGCCTGCCATGGCTGTTTGAAATCACCGATTTCGTTTCTTGGACCCCCAGGGCTGGTGGGGTTTAGGACCACACCCACCTGCACCCCTGCTGGGGCAAAAACATGCCCTTCTCCGGGACTCCATTTTTTAGGCAGCTGAATGGGGATGGTACTAGCATGTGCCTGCCAGAGAGCAGGTTGGCAAGGGCCTGAGAGGGCAGCTCTGGCCACACACAGTAGGAGGTGGCCAACAGCAGCCTCGCTGGCACTGGCCAAGGCCAGGCAGAGAGAAAATGAGCTTGTTTCTCCTGGAGGACCCAGCCAGGAGACAGGGCACAGGGCTTGGGCGGCGGACTGCGCTTGCGCTGGGTCCCTTGCTCTAGGGTTGCCAGAGAATAACAGTGTGATTGGAATTTCAGATTAATGATGATTGTTTTAAATAAAAGTATGTCGCAATATTGGGGGATTTTTTGTTGTTTAAAATTACTTGTCTAAAACTTGCAAGCTGCCCCGAGATCTGAAGCACACAGCAAGGAGGGGGAGGGAGAAGGGTCAAAACTGGGGGGCGGGGTAGAAGAGCACAAGGGATTGTGGTGCTGGTTCAGGGACGCTATGGTGGTGGGAGAATATGGGGATGACACCTGAGGGGAGAAATCAAATACTGCTCAAAAATGAACAACAATGTAAGAAAATAAATACATAAATTGAGTTATAAAATTACTGGTCTCAAAATTATTTGTTGTTTATCTGAAATTCCAATTGCACTGGGTGTCCCGAATCTGCCAGCGGTTGACCGGACTACCTGACCTTGGCCTCAGATCTGACAGCTGTACAGGACAGTTTTTTTTTTTTTAAGATTTATTTATTTATACATACAGCTGGAGTACAGGCCAGAGGTGTGGAGCGGTGAGAGGCTTCACCAGAGACAGAGTAAGGAGCAGACAGGCAGATCAGAAATACTGTCGCAACCTAGACCCCCATATTGTCTTGACAAGGTCACTCTATGGGCGGAGCCTTCAAAGAAGTGTTCCCAAAGTCAGGATGCGATATTTCTTCTTGCAAATAAATTTAAGTATAATTTCAGGAGAACAGTAACTAAGTTTCTCCACTATGCCTGCAGACATAACCTCTCCATTGCCTAAGACCCCATGATTGGG
>PVIJ01020691.1:0-20347 GCA_004024925.1 Scalopus aquaticus | reverse complement strand
ATTCCATTGTGTATATGTACCACATCTTCTGGATCCAATCATCTATTTTTGGACATCTGGGTTGCTTCCATACCTTTGCTATTGTGAACAGTGCTGCAATGAACATACGGGTGCATGTATTCTTTTGGATTAGTGTTTTTGTATCCTTTGGGTAAATTCCCAAAAGTGGGATTGCTGGGTCGTATGGAAGCTCCATGTTTAGCAGTCTGAGGAATCGCCATACAGCCTTCCATAGTGTTTGGACCAGTTCACATTCCCACCAGCAGTGTAGAAGAGTTCCTTTTTCTCCACATCCTTTCCATGTGGAGAAAAAGGATGTTTATCTTTTTTAAACACTGAATAGTATTCCATTGTATATGTGTACCACATCTTCTTGATCCAATCATCTATTCTTTGGCATCTGGGTTGTTTCCATATCTTAGCTATTATAAATAATGCTGCAATAAACATACAGGTACATGTATCTTTTTGGATGAATGTTTTTGTGTCCTTTGGGTAGATTCCCAGAAGTGGTGTTGCCAGGTCCTACAGAAGCTCCATTTCTAGCAGTTTGAGGACATGCCATACAGCTTACCATAGTGGTTGGACCAGTTTGCATTCCCATCATCAGTGTAGGAGAGTTCCTTTTTCTCCACATCCTCTCCAGCATTTGTTCTTGCCTGTATTTTTGATGAGCGCCATTCTCACTGGCGTGAGGTGGTATCTCACTGTGGTTTTGATATGCATTTCCCTGATTATAAGTGATGTTGAACATTTTTTCATGTACCTGTTGGCCATTTGCTTTTCTTCTTTGGAGAAGTGTCTTTTTAGCTCTTCTGCCCATTTTTTGACTGGATTGTTAACTTCGTTTTTGTTGAGTTGTGAGAGCGCCTTGTAGATTTTAGTTATCAGTCCTTTATCAGTTGTATTGTGTGCAAAGATTTTCTCCCAATTAGTAGGGTGTCTATTTGTTTTGATTATTGTGTCTTTTGCTGTACAGAAGCATTTTAGTTTGAGGTAGTCCCAGCTGTTTATCTTTTCCTTTACTTCCATTGCTATGAGGGAAGTGTCTTTCAAGATTTTACTGAGATGTATGCCGTGTAGAGTTTTGCCTGTATTTTCTATAAATTTTATGGTTTCTGGTCTTATGTCCAGGTCTTTTATCCATTTTGAGTTGGTTTTTGTGCATGGTGTGAGGTAGTAGTCTAGCTTCATTTTTTGTTTTTTTGCATGTAGCAGTCCGTTTTCCCAGCACCATTTATTGAACAAGCTAACCTTATTCCATTGTATTTTCTTTTCTCCTTTGTCAAAGATTAGTTGTTCATAAATATGTGGATTTCTATTCAATCCCATTGGTCTTTGTGTCTGTTTTTGTTCCAGTACTATTCTGTTTTAATTATTGTGACTTTGTAGTATAGTTTGAAATCTGGGAGTCTAATCCCTCCATTTTCTTTCATTTTAGTGAGGAGAGATTTGGCTATTCGAGGTTTTTTGTGGTTACATATGAATTTCATCAATATTTGTTCTAATTCTTTGAATAATGTCATTGAGATTTTTATTGGAATAGCATTGAATCTGTAAATTGCTTTTGGTAGTATGGCCATTTTGATAATGTTAATTCTTCCAATCCATGAACATGAAATGTCTTTCCATTTTTTTTTTGTGTACTCCTCTATTTCTCTTACTAGGGTCTAAGAGTTTTCTTTGCATAGGTCCTTTACCTCTTTTGTTAGGTTTATTCCCAGGTATTTAATTTTTTTTTGTTTCAATTTTGAAGGGGGTGATTCTCTTGATTTCTTTTTCTTCTGAGTGAGTGTTGGTATATAGGAAGGCTATTGATTTTTGTGCATTGAGTTTGTATCCTGCTACTTTACTGAACTGGTCTATAATTTTGAGTAGTTTTTCTATGGAGTTTTTAGGATTCTCTATGTATATTATCATATCGTCTGCAAAAAGTGATAATTTAATTTCTTCTTTCCCTATTTGGATTCCTTGTATGTCTTTCTCTTGTCTTATTACTCTGGCTAGGACTTCCAGTATTATATTGAAGAGCAATGGTGAGAGTGGACATCCTTGCCTTGTTCCTGATCTTAGGGGAAAAGCTTTCAGCTTCTCACCATTGAGGATAATATTGGCAGTGGGTTTGTTGTATATGGCTTTTATTATATTGAGGTATGTTCCTTCTATCGGAAGGATTTCAAGGGCCTTTATCATGAATGGATGTTGCACTTTTTCAAATGATTGCACAGCATCTATTGATATGATCATATGGTTTTTATTTTTCTTTTTGTTGATGTGTTGTATTATATTGATTGATTTTCGGATGTTGAACCACCCTTGTGTCCCTGGAATAAATCCCACTTGGTCGTGGTGAATTCTCTCTTGGATGCATTGTTGGATCCTGTTGGCTAATATTTTGTTGAATATTTTTGCATCAGTGTTCATTAGAGAGATTGGTCTGTAGTTTTCTTTTCTTGTGTTGTCTTTGTTTAGTTTTGGTATTAGTGTAATGTTGGCTTCATAGAATGTGTTTGGTAGTATTCATTCCTTCTCAATTTTTTGAAAGGGTTTGTGTAAAATAGGGATTAGTTCATTTTTGAGCATTTGGTAAAATTCGTTTATGAATATGTTAAGGAATGTTCCTTCTATACCAAGGATTTCAAGGGCCTTTATCATAAATGGATGTTGCACTTTGTCGAATGCTTTCTCAGCATCTATTGATATGATCATATGGTTTTTATTTTTCTTTTTGTTGATGTATTGGTTTACATTGAATGATTTTCAGATGTTGAACCATCCTTGTATCCCTGGAATAAATCCCACTTGGTCGTGGTGTATTATCTTTTGGATGCATTGTTGGATCCTGTTGGCTAATATTTTGTTGAATATTTTTGCATCAGTGTTCATTAGAGAGATTGGTCTGTAGTTTTCTTTTTTAGTATTGTCTTTGTTTGGTTTTGGTATTAGTGTAATGTTGGCTTCATAGAATGTGTCTGGTATTATTCCTTCCTTGGCAATTTTTTTGGAAGAGTTTGTGTAAGATAGGGACTAAGTTCATTTTTAAAAGTTTGGTAGAATTAATTTATGAAACTATCTGATCCTGGGCTTTTGTTTTTGGGAAGGATTTTGTTTACTGATTGAATTTTGCTGCTTGAGATTGGCCTGTTTAGGTGTTCTATATCTTCTTTCTCTATTTTTGGGTGATTGTGTAGTTTCAGGAATTTGTCCATTTCCTCTAAGTTGTTGAACTTGTTTCTGTATAGCTGTTCATAATAATTACTGATTATTCTTTTGATTTCTTTCTGTGTCTGTTGTAATTTCTCCTCTTTCATTTCTGATCTTATTTATTTGTGTTCTCCCATTTTTTCTTTGTAAACCTGACTAGAAGTTTGTCTATTTTGTTTATTTTTCAAAGAACCAGCTTTTGATTTCATTGATCTTCTGTGTTGTTTTTTTTTTTTGATTTTCATTTCATTTATTTCTTCTTTGGTTTTTATTATTTCCTTTCTTATACTGGCTTTTGGGTTTTTCTGTTGTTAGATTTCTAGTTCTTTGAGATGGGAGATTAGATTGTTTCTTTGAGTTGTTTCTTCTTTCTTGATGCGAGCCTGTATTGCTATGTATTTCCCTCTTAATACTGCTTTTGCTGTGTCCCAAACATTCTGGAAATTGTGTCTTCTTTCTCATTCATTTCTATGTATTTTTTAATTTCTTCTTTGATCTCCTCATTAGTCCAGTGGTCTTCAAGCAGTGTGGGTTTCTATTTCCATGATGTAAAAGGATTCCTTTTTTCCTTTTCATGGTTCATTTCCAGTTTGATGGCTTTATGATTGGAGAAGATAGTAGGTATGATTTTGATCTCTGTGTATTTGTTGAGGTTTGTTTTGTGACCTAATATTGATCAATCCTGGAGTATGATCCATGTGCACTTGAGAAAAATGTGTATTCAGATTTTTGGGGGTGCATTGCCCTATAGATATCTGTTAAGCCCATGTGGTCTAGGTCTTTATTTAGAGCTTTAGTGTCCTTGTTTATTTTTTGTCGCATTGATGTGTCCATTGGTGAGAGTGGTGTACTGAAATCTCCTACTATGTACATATGTATTTTCTCTAATGTCTGTTTTCAGAGATGATAATAATTTTCTTATATATTTTGGTGCTCTTTCATTTGAGGAGTATATGTTGATGAGGGTTATTTCTGAATTGTCCCCTTTATCATGATGTAGTGACCATCTATGTCTCTTTTTACCTTTTTTAGTTTGAAGTCTATTTTTTCTGATATAAGTATAGCTGTCCCTGACTTCTTTTTTGGTCCATTTGCTTGTAGGATTGTTTTCCAACCTTTTACTTTCAATCTGTGTTTATCTTTTGTGGCTAAATGTGTTTCCTGTAGACAGCAGAAGGTTGGGTTCTGTTTTTTGGTCCATTTTGCTACTGTGCCTTTTTATTGATGAGTTTAGTCCGTTTACAGTTAGAGTTAATATTGATACATTTGCATGTATATTGGCCATTTTATTTGTATTTTTGTGGTTTTATTCCTTGCCTTATTCTGATCCTTTTCATTCTTTTGTTGGTTTTGGTTTTAGGACTTCTTAAAGTATTTTTTTGTAGTGGGTGTTCAGTCATGATGAATTTCTGGAGACTCTGCCTGGAAGAGCCTTATCTGTTCTTCATAGAGGAAGGAGAGCTTGTTTGCCTATTTTCATACTTGAGAAGTTTTCTTCTATCATTTTCTTAAATAGTTTCTCTGCTCCTTGGTCCCTCTCCTCTCCTTCTGGGATTCCTGTAACTTGCCTCTTCGAGATTACTAATATGGTCTTCTATTTTATCGATTCTGCTTTTATCACCTTTCTCAGAGATCTTTAGTTCTTCCATTAAGTTTTTATTCTCCTTTAGGGTCTCGATTTAATTCTTCAGATCATTTATTATTTTTTCTGTTTCTTTTCCTTTATCATGATTTCCTTAATCATGATTCTAAATTCTTTATCTGGCAGAGAGAGAAGTTCTTATGTGTTGTTGTCAATGAGTTTTGGTGTTTGATTTTCTTTTTGTGATGTGTCCTTTCCCTGAGGTCTTGCTTCGTTGTTTGTATTTTTCCTTCTCCTTGTTTGTCTTTGGATTTGTTGTAAGTGTTGGGAGATTGTGGCACTGGTACTGGCAGGCATCTCTTTGGGGTGCTCCTTCTTGGATGTTGGGGGGTGGTGATCTAATTGATTCTGGCCCTGTTAGGCTGAACCCCTATTGGTAGTGATGCTGTGGATATGTTAACGGATGTTGTCCCTAGGGATCCTCTTCCTCTGTTTTAACCCGAAGGGTTGGGAGGGTGGTTGTGTGGTCATGCCCTTCCAACAGCGGTGTATGGGTCATGCTTACCCTGTGGTCATGGTGGTTGGTGGTCCCAGTGCCAGCTCCACTCAGTTCCAAGAACCCTAGTTCTGAGGCCTGTGGCTGGTTTGCACTAGATCCTTAAAGGCTAAGGAGGATAACTTCTTAAGATTTTTTTTAGTTGTTCCTGCTGAGATGGTAGTTGCAGGTTTAATTTGGGAGGTCTTCCTAGAGAGATTTGTATAAAACAAAATGAAGCATATCATGGTTAAAATAAGTCTAAAAGGAGAAGAAAGAGAAAGTAGAGGACAAAAATTTGGAAGAAAGAAGAAAAAACGGCAGGGAAAAAGATGGAGATAAAATAAGACACTACTAAAGAAGAAGAGAAAAGGAAAAAAAAAGAGAGAGAGAAAATATTGAGTAGGGCTTCTTCCTAGAGATATTTGTGTGAGATCAGATGAAGCTTATTGCGACTGAAATAGATCTAAAAGGAGAAGATGGAGAAAGGAGAGGAAGAGAGGTGAAGATAAAGAAGAAAAGAAAACAGACAGGGAGAAGAATGGAATAAAAACAGACAGGGAGAAGAATGGAGGTAAGATAGGACACTACTGAAAATGAGAAAAAAAGAAAAAAAATTGGCGACCAAAGGAAGGGGCCACCTGGAGCTAAAGGAAGCTCTCTGGGTCCTTGATGTAGATGTGAGCAAGGGAAGAGTTCTGTAGTCTTTTGTCCCTGAGGTCTTGGGGTTTTTGGGTGGCCCCTCTGCTGGGGTTCTGTCCCCTTTCAGGTGTCAGATGCTGCTATTGTCAGTTTTCTGTTGCTGTTAGTATTCTCGCTTTGGAGCTTCCTTTTCTCTCTCCCACTGTTTCCTCCAGTGTTTACCAAAGGCTATCACCACTGTTGGGGGTGGGTCTGGTGGGGAGGTGTCGCCTGAGGCTGGCCCTGAGCTTCTTCTCCTCTACTTTCACCACTATCAGGGGTATGGATAGGGGTTGGTGGCTGTGTTTTGCTTCAGGCAGCTGCAATTTCGAGTCCTGCCCCAGAGTTGTTGTTTCCAGTCCTGCCCTGGAATTGCTGTTTCAAGCCTGGGGCAGAGGGCCACCTGCCTTTTTTTTTTTTCCTTCTCCTGGCAGCGCTTCTCCCGCACCTGGAACTGGGGAGGCAGGAGCCTCGCCTGTGGTTTTCCTCCAGTGGCAGAGCGGGGGGTGGAGGAGGCCCGCCCGTGGTTTTTCTCAGGTGGCAGAGCTGGGGTCCTGCCTGTGGGTTTTTTTCCCTGCAGCGGAGCGGGGGTTCCTGCCTGTGGTTTTTTTCCAGCAGTGGTGGAGCCGGGAGACCCACCCACGGTTTTTCTCCAGCGGTTGAGAGTCCCGCCCGCAGTTTTTCTCCGTCAGCTGAGCCAGGGCCCCTCCAGCGGTTTCTCCAGTGGCTAGTGAATATTAGCGCTACTAAGAGGGAGAGGGGACCACCACCCCAGAGTTCTGTTCCAAAGCAGGGCTAGAGTGGTCACTCCTTAACAGAGGTGGGGGGAAGTGCCACACTGCCACTGCCCAGGGTTTTGTTCCAGGTCCCGCCACCTTCACCAGTGCACTTTGCCCTCTCTAGGGCTCTGTTGCTACCTGGAGGGACTGCTAGTGTCACAGTCTCCAGTTTATCACTCTGCAGTGCCTTGGGGGAACCCTTCTGCCCATCTTTCTTTTTCTGGGTCTCCTCAGGTGCCTCACATCTTGGCTTCTTGGTCCGGTTTTGCATGGTGGGGAGCGGGGAGGGGATCTGGTGGCTCTTTCTTCTCCTTAGTCAGTCTTTTCAGCTTCTTTCCTCATCCTAATCACCTGTGAGGGTGTTAGGTTTATGTAGTGTTTCTGGATTTTCTCTCGGTTTGACTGATGTCCCTTTATACGCAGCCTCTCTTTTGGGAGAGATGATTCTAGCGTCCCTTCACCGCCATGTTGGTGACGTCACTTTCTTTGATTATTCTTTTGATTTCTGCTGTGTCTGTTGTAATTTCTCCTCTTTCGTTTATGATCTTATTTATTTGTGCTTTTCCCCTTTTTTTATTTTTGAGCCTGGCTAGAGATTTGCCTATCTTGTTTATTTTTTCAAAGAACCAGCTATTGGTTTTGCTGATTCTTTTAATTTTTTAGCTTCTATTTCATTTATTTTTGCTTTGATTTTTATTATTTCCTTTCCTCTACAGGCTTTGGTTTTTTTTGTTATTCTTTTTCCAGTTCTTTAAGGTGGGATATTAGATTGTTTCTTTCAGTTCTTTTTTGTTTCTTGATGTGAGCCTGTGTTGCTATGTATTTTCCTCTTATAACTGCTTTTTCTGTGTCCCATACATTCTGGAGAGTTGTATCCTCAATGTCGTTCATCTCAAATTACTTTTAATTTCTTCATTGTTCCATTGGTCTTCCAGTAGTGTGGGTTTCAATCTCTATGAGGTAGGAGGGTTCCTTGCTTTCTTTTCATGGTTTATTTCCAGTTTGATGCCTTTATCATCAGAGAGGATAGCTGGTACGATTTTGATCTTGGTGTATCTGTTGATGTTTGTCTTTTGTCCCAATTTGTGATCTATCCTGGAGAATGATCCACGTGCACATATGAAGAATATGTACTCAGATATTTTGGGGTTCAGTGTCCTCTATATGTTTGTTAAACCCATGTGATCTATGTCTTTATTTAGGGCTCTAGTGTCCTAACTCATTTTTTGTCTCATTGATATGTCCGTTGGTGAGAATGGTGTGTTGAAGTCTCATACTATATATGTATTTCTCTAATGTCTGTTTTCAGCTATGATAATAGTTGTCTGATATATTTTGGTGATCCTTCATTTGGTTAGTATGTGTTGATGAGTTATGTCCTCTTAGTGAAAATGTTATGACTATATATGTCTCTTTTTACTCTTTAAAGTTTGAAGTCTGTTTTATTTGATATAAGTATAGCTGTTCCTACTTAGTATTTTGGTCCATTTGCTTTAGAACTGTATTCCAATCTTTTACTTTCAATCTATGTTTATATTTTGTAGTTAGATGTGTTTCCTGTAGGCAGCAAAAGGTTGGATTCTGTTTTTTAATCCAGTCTGCTACTCTGTGTCTTTTATTGATGTGTTTAATATTGATACATTGTCAGTCCATTCTCTTCTAGCCCATAGTGCTTCCTCATAGAAGTCTGATGTAATCCTGATTGGTTTTCCTTTATAGGTTATTTGTTTCATTACCCTTATCATTTTCATTATTTTTTCCTTGTCCTGTATTTTGGAAGTTTTACTATTATATGTCTTGCAGTAATTTTCCTTTCGTTGTAATTTGGTGCCCTCCTAGCTTCCTGTATGTCTGTTTTCATCTCCTTCTTCAAGTTCGGGATCTTCTTTTCAATTTATCTCCTTGAAGAGTTTCTTGGTCTCTCTCCTCACCTTCTGTGACTCCTATGACTCTTATATTTCCTTTCTTCATGGTGTCTGACAGTTCTTGAAGTGTTTCTTCATTCTTTTTTCTTTGTACTTCTCTTTCCTTTTCTTTTTTGGTTCTTTAATGTCTGTATCTTCAAGAGTACTGAATCATTCTTCCATTTTGTCTATTCTGTTTTCATGTTTTTTCCCAGAATTATTGAGTTCTTCCACTAATCTCTGGATGTCCCCTAGTTCCTTCACTTTCTCTCTAAGTTCATTAATTGTGTTTTTGCCTCTTTCTGCATTTTTCTTAACTCTTTACTTGTTTTCATTCTGGCTTTTTAAAATTCATCTTCTGTGTCCATATTATCAGGTCTGGAGGTTGGAGGAGTAGGAGGGAATGTAGCAGGAGGGGAAAGAAAGTAGTGATGGTGATGTTGACAAAGAGAAAGAAAAAAATGGAGGAATTAGAAAGCAGAGGCAGTAGAGAAGGAGATAGGTAGTAGATAGCTAATTGGTCAATAAACAAATATACACACAAACAAATCAGGGGAGAAGTACTTCTCAGGACTCTGTGGTTGCCAGTGAGATATTGGCTGTAGCTTTAGTTTAGGGAGCCTTCCCTGGGAGATTGGTTTAAAACAAAACAAAACAAAACAAAGAACAAACAAAAAGACTAATAAACAAACATACAAGAAACTAAAAGAAAAAATCCAAAACTAAGCACACCTAATCCCACCACAAAAGCCCCCAAAAGACCTTCTCTTCTCCTAATTCTCTTTTGATACTATTTTGATCCCTGGATGCACTCTAGATCTGTGGTGGGAATGAACTATGTACTGAAGGTATGATTTAAGGAGAAAGACCCACTTTCAGTCCCCCTGAGGTAGTTGTACAAGTAAGGAGAGCTCTTTAGTCTTTTGCCCCTGAGGTCTGTGGGTTTCCAGAGGCCCCTAGTGCTGTGATAAATGCTCCTGATGTCCCCTGCCTGGGATTCGCCTCCCCATCTTTGCTGCCTGAGGTTGTCTCAGCCTCCTCCTCACTACTCTCTCGGGAGATGTCTGAGACTGTTACTGTGCAGAAGCTAGCTCTTGGGATGGGGGAGTGGCCGCTCTTACTGCAGTTACCATGGCTGGAGTTGGGTCTTGAGCAGGGGGAGGTTCCTCTTGTGCCACTGTCCTGGATCTTGCACATGGCTGTAACTTGGGGAATCCACATCTGTCCACCTTTCTCTGTTGGGACCCCCCAGATGCCCTAGGTCCCAACCGCCTGTTTTCAACCTCCTCCTCTCCTGGTAGCTGTGGTTTGGATTGGTATATGGGGGAGGGGAGAGGAGTTCTGATGACTTTCTTTCTTCCTGACTCCATCCCCTCAACTTCTCTCCATGTCCGAATCACTGGTGGAGGTGCTCCAGCCCATGTAGCATGTCTGACTCTCCTCAGTATCTCGCTGATACCTCTCCCTATCAGATGTTTTCATGTGAGAGTTCTATCCTAGCTACCCTTCACCACCATGTTGATGACATCACTCTCAGCTACTATTCTTAATGATATGGGGATATATAATTCACTTGGCTAAGCATTAACAATAACCATCATAAATAAACTTAATGAAGTCAGGAGAACAATGTAGAAGCAAAGTGATGATTTCAATAAAGAGATAAAAAAATCTTTTAAAATACCAAATACATTTCTTATGAAGAATCCAATGAACTGAAACACTTTACTAAAAGTGTTCACCAGCAGGCTAGATTAAACAGAGAAAAAGATCAGCAAAGGTGAAGACAGATCAAAGAAGTTAGTTTTCCAGTTAAAGGAGAAAAAAAGTGAAAAAGATTAAGGTAGTACTGAAACACCATCAAGTTGATCAACATATGCATTACAGAGTCCAATAAGGGTAATAGAATAAAGCGAAAAAAATCAAAACTTATTCAAAGAAATATTGGATGAAAATTTCCCACAAATGGTTAAGGAAATAGTTATCCAGATCCAGGAAGCCTAATGGATGCCAAAAACTGTGATTCTAAAAAAAATCAACACTGAGGCATTTTATAATCAGTTGTCAAAAATTTAAAGAGAGAATTTAAAGAGAGCAACAAGAGAAATATGATCTGTCATCTTCAAGGTAACACCCATAAGACCATCAACAGATTTCTCAGCAGAAACCTTGCAGGCCAGAAGGGAATGGGATTATAGATTATAAATTCTAAAAAGAAACAATTGCTAACCAAGAATACAATATTTGGTAATATTTCCCTTCATAATTGAAATAGAGACCAAAACATTTTTAGACAAGCAAAAGCTAAAGCTGTTCATAACCACTCAATCTGTCTAACAAGAAATACTAATTCCTTTAGTTGAAACAAAAGAATGCTAAATAGCAATCTAAAAGCAAAACAAATGTAAATGACAGCACAACATACTATAAACTGTGCTTTACAGCAAAAAGAGTATTAATAGGTAAGTTTATAGCGATAAAAGCCTACATTAAAAAAAGAATGATCTCAAATAAGAAACCTAGCACTATACTGCATGGAAGTAGAGAAAGAAAAATAAACCAAGCCCAAAGTCAGCAGAAGGAAGGATCTAGTTAAGGTTAGAGGAGAAATAAACAAAATAGAATAGAAAGAACCAGAAAAAACATCAATAAAATTGCAAGTTGGTGTTTTGAAGAGATAAATGATGTTGACAAATCATTATTAAGAAATAGAGAGAAGACTTAAATAAAATAGGATATCACAGGTTAAAAAGGATCATAAGGGATGACTATGAACTATTATATGGACAAAACCCAGGAATATATCAACAATAAATACGTCTGTGTCACAATTATATATACCATCTGTGTACACAGTGAAAAGCCATTTATTTCTGATTTTAAAAACAATAAATACACAATAGAAGGAAAAACAGAAAAGTATAAAATTGCAGGAAAAACATCATTATCTCATCTCTACAAATTAGCCAGTGTAAATATCTCAGCATATTTCCTTTATTTCTTCTTTTAAAAAGCAGCTTTATTGAGGTATAAGTGATAAACAAAAAGTCCCCACACATATTTAATGTGTACAATTTGACTAGTTTGTAGAAAGACATATACCTACCATGACCACAATCAAAGTTGTAGATACATCAAACACCTCCAAAAGTTTCTTTGTTGGTATATTTCCTTTTAATTCTGTTTCTTTTATACTTAATTGAGCAATGGTGACATTATATTTACACATGGTTTTTATATCTTACATTTTAGTAATTTTATTAAAACAATTTCTCCTGTAGTTAAAAATTTTTTTGAACACTATTTTAATGCTACATTAACAAACTGTTCTGCGAAGCTTCCATATTGATGTCACCAGTCTGTGGTGGTAGATTATATCGTTTTCTCCTGTGTTCAAATCCTGCTTTTACTGTAAGAACTTGGGGAAACTATTTGCCTTCTTTGTGCCTCAATTTCCTCATTTACAGAATACAGGTCAGTATAGGTATACTCTGATAATGAAATTAATGAAATGAATTAATATTTTAGAGCACTTAGCCTGTGCTTGTTTCTTAAATTAAAAAAAATAACAGTAACCTCTTCTCATATTTCAGATTTCTTTGAATTGTTTACAATTGGAAATCCTGAAGTGAAAATTATACGTATTTTAAAGACTTTGGTCTGTCTTGCCCAGTTGCTGTTTGAAGTGGATCTGACAGTTTCTCCGCAGTCACTGACATGTCCTCCCCCTGGATTTTGCTTTTTTCCTCCCAGGCAACAACAGCATTGGTAGTGGGAAGACTCATGTGAAATCTGAGGAGAAGCAATGGTCCATGGCAAGAGCAGGAAATATTCAATATCAACAATTAATAAGGATACTTCTTTGCAAGTTTGATTTGTAAAATATAGTGTGTTCAATACTCAAGATAACACAGCAATCTCTTTTTATTCATTTGTGAATTTTCTGCTGCTTCCTTACAGATCTAAAAATTATTGAGGCCCTAGCACCACCATAGATCCTACAAGGCCCCAGCAGCTGGGTCCAAATCAAGTACATGTCCACTAAGAGAGAAGTACTCACAAAACAAAATCCAAGTTACAGCAGAGAAAACCCAAAAGCAAACAATAGGAGAAAGGAAAATACAAATGGCCAACCAAGTTCCCGGGGAAACAATATACCACATAGGAAAAAATCAAAACCCTAAAACAAAACCACAAAGACACGGGAGAGCATTTTTTAAAAAAACCTACCAGACATAGAATTCAAAATTCTGAGCTTCCGGGATCAACATGGCTGCAAATGGATACTAGGATCTGGCTCTCCCATAAAAAACGATTTACAAAGAGAAATATCTCTAAATTTGGGACCTGATATGAAGAGGATCAGACATGCTACACAGACCAACCACCCCCACTGGTGTCCTGGACACGGAGAGAAGTAGAAGAGATGGAGTAAAGAGAAGGAAAAGGTCATCAGGCCCCTCCCAGAAAGACACCAGCAAGGAAAGGAGAGCAAGCAGGCTTCTTCAAGCATTGCTGAGTATAAGGCCTGGGACTGTGGTGGGGACGGAAAACTTCAGCCAGACAGTGAGGTGTGCAATCCCTCCTTCATCCTTGTGCAGCTGCACCCAGAGAACCTTCAGCTGCGGGTTGCCGAAACCCCTGCCCCTCCCCCTACTGCCCACAGCAGTAGCTTTGTTGGCCAGGAGGAGGCTGACTGCCAACTTGGGCGCCCCATCCCACACCTTCCCACACTGCTGCAGCTCTGGATGGGAAGAGGCTGCTGGCCTACGCACCGCCCCCCTCCCTCCACCAGCCCACGTGGAGGTAGTAGTTCAGAGGGAGGAAGGTGCCTGCTGACTTGGCTCCTCCCCCACCTACCCACGGGGCTGTAGCTCCAGGTGGGAAGAGGCTGTCTGAAGAGGCTGCTGGTGGGCACCACCACCCCTACCCCACTTGCCCACGTGGCTGTAGCTTCATCTGGGAGGAGGCTGCCTACCAACTCGGCTTTTCCACCTATTGGTGGGGCTGTAGCTCCAGGTGGGAAGAGGCTGCCAACCCCCACACCAGCCGCTCAGGTGCCTGCTCCAGCAGTGGCGATAGACTGGGGCAAGCACTGGAGGAAATGCTAGGAGAGAGAGATTAGAAAGAACTCTAGCAACCAATACAGGCAGCAAAGGACAGCGGGGTGACAGCAACATCTGACACCTGAAAGGGGGTTGAACCCTGCAGTGGGGCCACCCCAAGACCTCAGGGGCAAAAGACTACAGAAATCTCCCCAAGCTTGCATCAACCCCAAGAGCCTAGGGTGCCATCCTTAGCCATTTTTTTTCTTTTTTCAATTATTTTTCTTTTCTTAAAAAAAAAAACATTTTTTTTTACCTTTCCTTCTACTTATCTTCCTCTCCTTTCTCTCTCTTCTCCTTTCTGATTATTTTAATCACGATAAGCTTAATTTTATTTTACACGAAATCCTGATAAGTTACCCTCCCATATCTGCCCATATGTTTATTTGTTTCCCTGACTAACTGGCTGCTTACTGTCTATCTGTCTCACCCTCCACTATCTCTGTTCTCTTAATCCCTCTGTCCCCCCATCTCCCTGCCACTATCATCAACAGTCTTTTTGTCTGTTTGTTTATTTTGTTAGTTTGTGTATTTCTTCCTCTTCTTTTCTTCTCCTTCCCTGCCCGCCCCCCCCGCACCCTGATTCCGATTCCTTCCTCCTCCTCTGTCTCCATTTACCCCCATCCTCCCTCTATCTAACCTCCTATTGCTCTTCCCACCCTCTAAACCTATGTAACACCCTCCTTTCACACAACAACCCTTCTTCTATTCAATTCTACTTGGACCCTGAAACACATTGGAGACATGCCACAAGGGACGTAGAAGTTCAACAGAGAAACAAGAGTACCCAGACAACACCCAGCCACGGCAGCTCAGACACTGGCCACAAACACTCCTCAGCAAGTGAAACCAGGAGTCATGCCCACCAGCACCAGCGGTACAGGGACACTACAATCAGAGCAGAGCATAAGGCCAACAATGGGAAGGAAAAAAGGTAAAAATGACTCTGAAAACAAAACTCCACAGAAAGAAAATCATTTTCCAAACCCAATAATGTGAACATAGATGATTACATCTGCCTAACAGATAAAGAATTCAAAGTAGCCATAACAACAACAAAAAAATGATAGAAGTAAATGAAAAGATAGAGAAGGAAAGAAACATACAAAGAACTGAGGAATATAAATGAAGAACTGAAGAACGAGAATGAATCCATAAAGAAGAAACTGAAGGAAATGGAGGATTTATAAACACAGTAGAGGAGCTTAAGAACTCTAGGGAAAGCCAGGAGAGTAGAATACGAGAAATGGAGGGAAGAGTAAGCAATCTCGAAGATGAAGATACTGAAATATCCTGACAGAAAAGGAAAGAGAAAAACAAAGGAAAAGGAATGAGGAAATGCTTCGAGAACATACTGACACCATGAAAAAAGGAAACATCAGAGTCATAGGAATCCCAGAAGGAGAGGAGAGAGACAAAGGAACAGAGAAATTTTTCAAGGAGATAATTGAACAGAACATCCCAAACATAAAAAAGGAAACAAAAATTGACATACAGGAAGCCAGAAGATCCACAAATTATTATAATGAAACAAAAAAAAGCAAGACATATAATAGTACAGCTATCAAGAATTCAAGACAAGGAATATATATTGAAAATGACGAGGACAAAGAAACAAATAACCTACAAACGAAAGCCAATCAGGTTGACATCAGACTTCTCTGAAGAATCACTACAGGCAAGAAGAGCATGGAGTGACATATTTAACAAACTCCAAGTCAACAAATGTAAACTAAGAATACTTCACCCTGCAAAGCTCTCCTTCCTCTATGAAGATAGAATAAGGACTTTCTCTGATGAACAGAAACTTCAGATATTCATTACTACCAACCCCCCACTCAAAAAAATACTATAAGAAGCACCGAAGCCAAAAACCAAGAGAGGAGGGACTAGGAAAAGCCAAATAAGGTAAGGACTAGAACCACAAAAAGACAAGCAAACTTGCAAATACAGATACCAATATATCAATTTTAACCCTAAATGTAAATGGACTAAATGCATCATAAAAAGACACAGGGCAGAGGAATGGATCATAAAACAGAACTCAACCTTCTGCTGTCAACAAGAAAAATATCTAGCTGCAAAAGATAAGTATAGATTGAAAGCAAAAGGCTGGAAAACAATCCTACAAGCAAACGGACCAAAAAAGAAGGCAGGAACAGCTATACTTATACCAGATAAAATAGACTTCAAAGTTAAGAAGAGACACAGCTGGTCACTACATCATGATAAAGCGGACAACAAAACAGGAAGATATAACACTCATCAACAAATACTCTCCAAATGAAAGAGCACCAAAATATATCAGGCAATTATTACTATCTCTGAAAACAAACATTAAAGAAAATGCATATATAGTAGGAGACTTCAATACTCTACTCTCACCATTGGGCAGATTGACAAGGCAAAAAATAAACAAAGACACCAAAGCTCTAAATAAGGAGTAAGACCACATTGGGTTTAATAGATATCTGTAGGGCACTACACCCCCTGAAAAACTGAATACACTTTTTTCTCAAGTGCACATAGAACATACTCCTTAATTGATCACATATTAGGGCAGAAAACAAACCTCAACAGATACACTAAGATGAAATTATACCAACCTTCGACTCCAACTCTAAAGGAGTCAAACTAGAAATAAACCATGAAAAGAAAAAAAGAAACCCTCTTACCTCATGGAGACTGAAGCCCACATTACTGGAAGACCAATGGAACAACGAAGAGATCAAAGAAGAAATTAAAAAATATCTAGAACTGAATTTCAACGAAGACACAACTTTCCAGAACATCTGTGACACAGCAAAAGCGGTAATAAGAGGAAAACATATAGCATTACAAGCCCATATCAAGAAACAAGAAACAACTCAAAGAAACAATTTAATCTCACATCTCAAAGAACTGGAAAATGAACAACAAAAAAACCCAAAAGCAAGTGTAAGAAAGGAAATAATAAAAATCAAAGCAGAAATAAACAAAATGGAAAAAAAAAACAATCCAGAAGATCAATGAAACCAAAAACTGGTTCTTTGAAAAAATAAACAAAATAGACAAACCACTAGCCAGGCTTACAAAGAAAAAGTGAGAGAAAAAAAAATAAAGTGGGATCATAAATGAAAGAGGAGAAATCGCAAATGATACGGCAGAAATCAAAAGAATAATGAGAGATTACTATGAACAGCTATATGTTAACAAGGTACAACATCCTAGAGGAAATAGACAAATTCCTAGAACTATACAATCACCCAAAACTAGACAAAGAAGATATAGAACACCTAAACAGACCAATCACAAGTAGTGAAATTGAAACAGTAATTAAAAACCTCCCCAAAAACAAAAGCCCAGGACCAGAAGTTTTCACAAACAAATTCTACCAAACATTCAAAAACAAAATAGTCCCTATATTACACACTCTTTCAAAAAATCGAGAAGGAAGGAGTACTACCAAACACATTCTATGAAGCAAACATTACTCTAGTATCAAAACCAGACAAAGACAACACAAAAAAAGAAAATTACAGACCAATCTCCCTAATGAATACTGATGAAAAAATGTTTAACAAAATCTTGGCCAACAGGATGCAACAATGCATCCAAAAGATAATACACCATGACCAAGTGGGATTTATTCCAGGGGCTCAAGGATGGTTCAACATCCGAAAATCAATCAATGTAATCCAACACATCAACAAAAAGAAAAATAAAGACCATATGATCATATCAATAGATGCTGAGAAAGCATTTGACAAAGTGCAACACCCATATATTATAAAAGCCCTTGAAATCCTTGGGATAGAAGGAACATACCTCAACATAATAAAAGCCATATATGAAAAACCCACAACCAATATTATCCTCAATGGTGAGAAGCTGAAGGCCTTTCCACTAAGATCAGGAGCAATGCAAGGATGTCCACTCTCACCATTGCTTTTCAATATAATACTGGAATTCCTAGCCAGTGCAATTAGACAAGAGAAAGACATTCAAGGGATCCAAATAGGCAAAGAAGAAATTAAACTGTCTCTATTTGCAGATGATATGATAATAAATATACAAAACCCTAAAAACTCCATAGAAAAACTACTCAAAATCATAGACCGGTTCAGTAAAGTAGTAGGATACAAAATCAACACACAAAAATCAGTAGCATTCCTATTCGCGAACACCCAATCTTTTTTTTTAAATTTATACATACAAGTTGGGGTACAGGCCAGAGATGTGGAGTGGTGAGAAGGTTCACCAGAGACAGACTGGGGAGCAGAACAGGCAGATCAGAAATACACTGCTGAGGGGAGCAGTGGGCAAGGCAGGAGAGGTCTGCCACGCCATGTGGGACTCTCCCCGGCTGGGCGTCGAACTTGTGTTGCTGCTGCCAACAGCTCCACAGCACAGCGCTCAACCGCTGTGCCACCGGGGAGGCCCTAAACACCCAATCTTATGAAGAAGAAATTAAGAGATCCATCCTCTTCAAAATTGAAGCCAAAAAAAATCAAATATCTGGGAATAAATCTAACAGAAGACATAAAGGACTCATACAAAGAAAACTACAAAACTCTGTTGAAAGAAATAGAAGAAGACACAAGAAGATGGAAAGGCATCCCTTGCTCATGGATTGGAAGGATTAACATTATCAAATTGCCATCCTACCAAAAGCAATTTACAGATTCAACGCTATTTCAATAAAAATCTCAATGACATTCTTCAAAGAAATAGATCGAATACTGATGATATTCATATGGAACCACAAAAAACCTCTCATAGCTAAAGCCCTCCTGACGAAAAAGAAAGAAAATGGAGGGATTTAACTCCCTTATTTCAAACTATACTACAAAGCCGTAATAATTAAAACAGCATGGTACTGGAACAAAAACAGACACAAATACTAATGGAACCGAATAGAAAACCCAGAAGTAAAGCCACACATCTATGACACGTCTATGTCCCACTTATCCCCAATTCTCAAAGGTTATCATCATAAATGTTTGCTGTGGGGGTGTCCCGATTGGGCTAGCAGTGTCAATGCTATCACCCATATAACCTGAGTTCAATACCTAGCCTGGGAGCTAACACATATATGGTGCAGCAGAACTCTCCGTCTTGCCTGCTGCTCCCCTTTGCAGTGTATTTCACTAAATTTGCCTGTTCTGCTCCCCACCCTGTCTCTGGTGAACCCTTTTACACACCACAGCTCTTGCCTACATCCCAGTTCATCTATGCAATAAATAAATCTTAAAAATAAAAAATAAATGTTTGATGAATCTTACAAGTACTTTCCAGAATCTGTTAATTTGATCATGTGTTTTGTCCTTTCCTTTTTGTTGATGTGTTGAATTATGCTGAACGATTTTTGGATTCTAAACCATCCTTGTGTTCCTCATATAAATCCTTCTTGGCCATGTTGTTTAATCCTTTTAATTCATTATTGGATTTGTGTTGTTAAGATTTTATTCAGGATTTTTGCTTATGTGTTCATTAGGGGGATTGGTTTATAGTTTTCTTTTTTTGTGTTGTCTTTGGTTTTTAGTATTAGCTGATGTTAGTCTCATAAAATGTATTTGGAAGAGTTCTTTCATTCTTGATTATTTGAAAAAGTCTTAGCAGGATAGGTATTAGTTCATCTTTGAAAATTGGGTATGACTTGCTTATGAAGCTCTCTTTTTTTATATACAAAGATTTTAAGATTTTCTTTGTCTAAGAAGGTCTTTATTTCTCTCTCATACAAGGAGTACTTTCCATAATAAAGTGTTTGTGGCTGGCATTTTTAAATTTGTTTTGCAGTGTTTTGAATATGTCACTCCATTTCTATACTTGCCCGCAGTATTTCTTTAGAGAAGTCCAATTTTAGCCTAATTGGTGTTCCTTTATAGATTATCTGTTTCTACCCCCTCATCAGTTTCATTGTGTTTTTCTTTGGCTTGGACTTTTGGAAGTTTTACTACTATGGGTCTGTATTTAGCTCGCCACAGTGATTCAGTGACAAAAGACCATCAATGCTTTTTGCAGTCCCCATGGTGTGGAGAGAGCCAAGCAACCACATAAAAGACTGTTACTTCTGCTTGGTTCCTCTTTCTGGTGGAATAACGAAGCAAAAGAAGTCAAGAAGAGTCTACCCAAACATTCCGTCTGCAGTGAGACCAGTTCCACATGGTGAGGGACTTCCTATTCCAGAACATCCAGAAAAATATTCTCTTGACTAATCTGATGAGGACAAGGGTGAGCTGACCTGTTCTTTTCCTGTTCCATCAGCATGTAGTGATCTAGATTTTCACTGTGGTGCATCATCAACCCCTCACAGACTAACACAGCAGAACTAAATGACCTGGTTTGTGATTTGGACTTATCCAAGAACAAGGTAGAATTGCTAAGATCAAAACTCCAACAATGGCATCTTCTAGAAAAGATGTCACAATTACTTTGTATCGAAAGCGCCATCAGCAGTTGGAGCCTTTCTTTTTTTTTTTTTTTTTTTTTTTTTTTTTTTTTTTTTTTTTTTTTTTTTTTTTTTTTTTTATTTTTTTTTTTTTTTTTTTTTTTTTTTTTTGTTTTTTTTTTTTTTT
>PVIJ01020690.1:0-20351 GCA_004024925.1 Scalopus aquaticus | reverse complement strand
GATCCAGAAGATGTGGTACATATACACAATGGAATACTATTCAGCATGGAAAGAAGATAAACACATGCAATTTGCAGCGACATGGATGGAATTAGAGGGAATCATACTCAGTGAAATAAGCCAGAAAGAAAGAAAAATATCGAATGGTTTCACTTATAACAGGACTATAGGGAGGCCGGGTGGGAGAGAGACAATCAGTGGGGGCTGGGGGGAGGAGGGAGGCGGAGGGAGGGAAGGAAAAGGGCACAAAATGGAATAGAAAAGATCACAAGGGACCATGGAGATGGATCACGGGTGAATTGGTGGTGGGCTACCCAAGGGGAATACAAAATGTAAAAGACATAAATAACAATAAAAAAATAAATAAATAAAATAAAAAGAGATCCTGCTTGCACAACACCAACTTTCCACTGAGGCTCACAGAGGGAGGCTGACTGGGGTGCAAACCCTGTTGTTAGCACTTAAATTTCTGAAGCCCCGGGAATATGTCACATATCTTTATTTACGTGCAGCCCTATTCTCAGACTCATGACCAACACCCACAGAGCTATCCTGTGAATAGTGTGCCCAAATTTCCCTATGTGTCCTTAGTACTAAAATGGCTCTGGAGGACCACATTTGTTTGGAGACCCAGGTTAATTCCATTGCCTACCCTGCTTCAGCAGCTCCTCACACCAGAGAAGGATGCTGGAAGAGATCTTAGGATTCATCAACTCAACCCCTCTATTTCACAAAAGAGGAAATTGACATACCAAGTGGGAAGGTGACTTGTTTGAAGTCATGCAGTTGTTTCATATAACCAACAGGAGCAAACCTCCTGGTTCCCACTATCCTTCTGAGTGAGGCATCTTTTGGAAATTCTTATAATACAGAGGATGCTGGGCCACTGCCAAAGAGATTTTATGTCCCTTAAACCATAGCCACAGTAACTTCCACACCAAGGGCATGTAAGCATACTCTCTATTTAAGCAGATGGATTTCTTGTCACCTCTCACTTCTGTCTCCTCACTCTCTCTTTTGTGGTCCCTTTCCTTTGTGAGTGAGTGCTTTAGTTTGGCCACAACACAATTAAGGAAAGAGTAAGGAGTTCTACAAGTCAGTTCATTTTACAGCTTCCTAGACCAGGTACTCAGATGAGGAAACAGATTCAGAATAGTTAAAAAAAACTTGCCCAAAATCACACAGCTAGTTGGCAACAGAAACAAAGCACAAGCCCACAATAAAAAAAAAAAAAAAAAAAAGAGAGAAAATAAACAGCTTTCTCCTCCACAAATGCGTCTGAAAAATAAGAGGAGATACAAATCCAACAGAATATCTAAATGTCCACACTTGGGCATATCCCATCATCTGCAAGTAGCCTCTGGATTCTCTTCTCCCCCAAAGCTATTATCAACATGTAAACCAAGATGCCCTTGGGAATGTCTACATTCCTAATGCACTGATGTCCTTTAACTTGGGAAAGGAGTGGGGGAAAACTAGAAGATAACAGAGCATCATAAATACTAGTTTCCCCACACCCACTTGCAACCACTTTACCCCCAACCCAAGGTTTCTCCAGGGTCCCATCCCTATGCTACTGCCTACCTCCCTTTGTTTCCTAGTGACAGCTCCATGGCTATAAGGTAGAGGTGTGAATTCCCTTTCATGGTGCTGAGCCCCTGTGTCCTGGGCAGGGTAGCAGAGGCACTGATGAGAAAGCAGCCATCAGGTAACTTGGGACTCAGAACTGAAGAAGAGCCAAGATCAATTCTGACATTCCTCCAGCAAACACTTCAATCCCTGTGGCCACAGTACTGGTTCTTCTTTGGTGGGTGAAGAAATAACAGGTACTTTGACCTTTCTCAGCTCCCAGGGAGAGGTAGAAGGTCAGCCTAGAAAACTCAAATGCACACAGAAGCCATTACTTTGACACTTCTTGTTTAGCACAGGGGGAGGAGAAGGCCTCTGCTCTGGATCTCATGTGCTTTGCACATCTGGGATTTGAAGGCCTCAAATGGGGTCCTATATTTAGAGCCACCAGAAAGAGGGTGATGACATGTCACCACCACCTCCAGAGCCAGCCTCCCTCCTCCACACTGACATATGACATATGACTCAACTTCCCCACAGAGCTCTCACTGGGAAGGGAGCCCTCCCTGGAGCTGAGGTTAAATGCTGGAGCTGCACCCTGTCATTTCATCCTTGTCCTGGGTCCTTCATCCACCAGAGCTCCAAGTGCTGGGCTTGTTCTTCAGTGTCCTCAAGGTCAGTCCCAGAACAAGATAGGAGGGAATCCCTCTGTTTCTCAGAGGCTGACACAGGCGTTCTGGCTGTAGAATCTCAGTGAAAGTCTTTGGAGGAAGACCCACCAGTCTTTTGGCCAGTGATCTATGGTTCTAACCCCCTCATTTGACTCTCCTAAACATCCAAAGTCTGTGTTCTCCACAGTGAGACGACTGGCAGATGGGATCCCAAGAATCCCCAATCTTGGGGCCTCCCTGCTGGCGCAGCGGTTGAGCCCTGCACTGTGGAGCTGTCGATGTGAGAATCCCACATGGTGCGGCAGACCTCTCCTGCCTCGCCCGCTGCTCCCCTCAGCAGTATATTTTTGATCTGCCTGTTCTGCTCCCTGCTCTGTCTCTGGTGAGCCCTTTCGCTGCCCCACGCCTCTGGCCTGTAGCCCAGCTTGTATGTATAAATAAATAAATCTTAAAAAAAACACAAAACATTAAAAAAAAAAAAGAATCTCCAATCTTTTAAAGCAGTCATATAAAAGTGACCTGAAAGGCCTTGCCATTGCCATCACTTCACTCTTACTGAGAGCTTAGATACTGCTTTCGTATCTGAAGAACATCAGTCACCGGATATAAGAGCTGGAAGAGGCTTTTCTGAAAAATAGAAGGGAGCTTGAGGCAGAGCCTCCCCAAGCCAATTTCCTCTTACAGATGAAAACAGGTTAGGGAGGGGTGGTGATGGGAGCAATATACACCCACGTTTTTTAAAGCACTAATTACATAACTACTTCACCAAACACTTCAGGCATATTTTTTCATATCATCCTTTGAAACAGGTTTTCCCCCTTCTAATTTTTGTCCCTCTATAATCAGAGCTATTCAGTAACTCACTGGAGGTCCATGGATAAATGTGGCTTAAGCTAGTATCTAAGATTTATTCCCAGACATACCTGATTTCAGAATTTGTGTTCTTAACCATTCTACCAAAACTGAAGCCATATCAAAATAACTGAACTACATTCACTTTTTTTAAATGAGTGGCAGAGCCAAAAGTAAAATACAAATCTCCTAAATTCTATTCTAAAGAATTTTGTTATTTTGCTTTTCCAGATCTTTCCCTCAGGTACTAATTAAATTGATTTCCAGTATGATGTTGAAATATTATATTTTTTTCTGCCTAACATATTAGGCAGGATAATTCTATCTGGTACACTGATGGCTACACTAAACAGTTTTCTATAGTATAACGGTTAAGAGAGAAGATTTTGGAAGCAAATAATTGGTTTGGTTCAAATCCTGATAAGAAGCTACTTTCTGTGATTTCTTTATTTTAACTAAAATAGTGGACTCGTAATAGCACTTACTTCATGGGATTGTTGTGAGGATTATAAATGAATTAATTCATATAAAGCACTTAGTGCCTGAAACGTAGTAAGCACTCAATAAATGTTAAATCTTTTTTTGGGAACCAAATCATTAGCTAGAACCTAGGGAACGAAATGGTGATAATGGCAATAATAATACTTCAGCTCTGTAATGTTTTATGGCTTTCTCAGTCCTTCGACACAAAATATCACATTTGTCATCTCCAGTTCTGGCAGGGGCAACGGAAATAGCATTATCATGTAATTTAGGTTGAAATAGTATAATTAATGAAGGCAAGAGTGGTTGCAAAAGGCCTGCAATATTTCTGCATTGGTGTAAGCTGGTTGTTATGGCAACCATCCCCTGTCAAGGACCCTTTGCCAGACAGAGAGACCCATTTTTGGAGCCGTCACAGCACATCTGTTTCTCTGCTCAGCTGATTAGCTCTTGTTTGCAACAACAAGCAGATGGAAATAAAAAAGAAAAAAAATTTAAAAAAAAGCAAATGTTTATTTTATCCACAAGTCTGCTGTCTAATGCAGAAACAGACCTCTAGCTGTTTTAGGAAAAAGCCAAGTAAACTGGATCTGTAATACATGAACTGCTGCTCAAATTGGTGGGATTGCAAAGTGTAGTCAACCTATAAATTAGAGGTGAGAGGTCCTTCATGTGCATCTTTTAAAACGATGTGACTCGCACTCCAATTTCAGAGTACTCCACCACATCTCTGCAAATCTTTGTTATCTGGGCTGTCTCTGCTAACTGGCACACACTGCATGGACACACTTAAGTGAAAGGGTCCAGGACTGGTGGGCTAGCAAACCTGAGTTCTGGGGCCCCAAATCTGCCCTGAACTAGCACAGAGAGAATCCTATCCTGCGTAAGTTTTTCCTTCTGTAAATGTAATTTGCACCCCATGTCCTCTAAGGAGTCAAACTGCTCCAATACTAGCTAACTATGTGAATAAGGGTACCATATCCTACACTTCATTGAGCCTCACTTTTCTCAGTAGCAAAATGGAGAAAATGATATTGACTATATAGAGCTTTTGTGAGAATGAAATAAAATAATCTTTAAAAAATGACCTATCACAGTCCCGGACGCATTAGCAGGTCCTCACTAGGTAAAAGTTTCCTTCACACCGTGCACTTGCTTAGGAGGCACAATATTCAAACTCTCTGGCCAACTGGCTCGAGCACTGGAGCTGGTCTTTGAGGTCCCTGCTTTTACCAAACATTACCCCCTCAAGTTGCCGGGTCACTAGGCAGTCTGAATATTCCAAGGGAGCACTCTGGTGGCCAAGGGAGCACTCAAGGGCCCTGGACAGCAGCCACTTCCCATCCAGAATGGAAGTATTTCAACATTTCAACACCCAGCAAGGCCATACCAGTGCATTATTTTGACATAGTCTACAAATGTCCTCGGTAAAAACTGTGACAACTCTGATTCCTTTTCTTGCATTTTATCCCTTTATGAACATTCAGTTTAATTCTTCTCTATGTATGGGAAAGTAGATTAAAGGTCAACTATCCTAACCCCACACCATCACCATAAATAGACATAAATTAGACTTCTAAGGCCTTTGTTTTATAGACTAGCATATCACCTGGTATGTGCATAATGCAAATGCTGACTGAGCAACACCAATGCTGACCATGCATGATGGGTTATATTGGAAATCCCTTAAGTTTTGTGAGTCATAACATAAAGACTCCAGTCACTACCACTCATCTAACACTTCAGGTCTCTGGGCCCTTATCCCGACAGAGTCGTGGGTTTCTTATCTATAAAATCAATGTGATCATGCCTAACTGGCACTTCACAGGTAGGTGTGAGCAACTTAAAAAATATGTTTGTAAAACTTCATGTTATTTATTATAAGAAACTGGCTTTCAAGAGACAGTAGAGGAGAAAAGAGATAATGAACACGGCTAGTGGGGAAACTGTGTTTAAAAAAAACACATATATATGACTAAAGTACAGACCTATAGACCAGGCAGGGAGACCAGAGGCTCAACATAAACATAAGGTTGAGGGTTGTGACACTGGTCAAACATCTTAGAAGATCATCAGAAATGCTTGGTCAGAGAGCAGGTAGGAGAGAACAAAATTCTGAAGGTGTTGAGAGTCCACGTGGGAAGGCAATTTGATATACTTAGTATATCCAGAAAGAACTATGTTTGCTTCAAATACCTGAGGGGAGAGGAATGGAGGGGAAGGGAAGAGGGAAAAAGAAGGAAGGGGGAAGAGAGAGAGAGAGAGAGAGAGAAGCAGGAAAAGGATAGTTCTCTAAACAAAACTATTATCTATAACATGCAGACCTACAGGTTCCAAATGACTAGCTAATTACCTAGGAAACCTGACTTATTTACCACAGAGGAGGAGTGCCAAGAATTTGGAGGATTTTTATGGGTGAATTGTGTTCTTCAAGAATGTGTTCTGCAACTTCAATGTTGAATTGCTAACCTCCAGGACCTCAGTATATGAATTTATTTGGAAATGGAATAGTTGCAGATATATTTAGTTGAGTTTAGATGAGGTCATACTGGAATAGTGTGGGCCCCCAATCCACTGCGACTGGTGTCCTTGTAAGAAGACAGTTATGTAAAGACAGAGACATAGAGAGAGAACCCCATGGCAAAGATTGGACATACACAGCTCTAAGAATGCTGAAGACTGGTAGCAAATTGCCAGCAGGGAGAGGAGGCAAAAAAGGATCCTCTTCTAGAGGCTTCAGAAGGAGCCTCTGAAAAATCTCAGTTTCCAACATCTACCCTCCAGAACTGTGAAATAATAATTATCTTTTGTTTTAAACTACCCCTCTGTGCTATTTTGTTATGGGACGACTAGAAAACTAATACTAGTTGGTGGTTTTGGGTAGATGTGATTTTGACCCCAGGACAGGAAGAGAACCACTTCTAGGAACAGCCCCATGGGAGTGAAAGGGGCATCTGTCTGAACTGTACCAGAGGAGCTGGCCTGCTGGAGCCACGGCTGTCCCTCAGTGTTGTCATAAGGGTTGCTAAGCCAGTCACTGAACAAGGAGGCTATGCAGCTTGCAGCAGTAACAGCCAGGGAAACTTAAGAACCTGGATTTTTTATGGCTGTCCCTAGTTGCTTAACCAACATACTCTGGAATCACCAACCTCTGCATTTACATAAGAAAATTAATTTCTATTGTTTAAGTCATTTTGCTCAGGGTGATTTGCTAAAGACATATGCTTTTCTTTCCTTAAAATAATCTTACCTGAGTCATAGTATGTTACTGAAAAACTATTTGTAAAAATTGTACTGATCTTGACTTTCAATGCCGTGCTGTGCCAGCAATATCTCACCAGTAGCAACATTTCAAAGTACTATGGGTACCCTCTAGAATTTTTCTTCTTCTACAGTGCTGAGTTTATACTGTTTTTTCCTAGTATTTTCCAGCTTCAATAGTGTCCACATACAGCAGTGAGAGGAAATAAGTGAGGAGTGTTGACAAAATGAGAGTGAATTCATACTGCAGCTTTGAGCTGCCCCAGTGAACTGTGCATTTGGACTGCTCATCAACGTTTGATTGTGGTATGGTCACATTCCATTAGCTACCTAGTTTGTAGTATAGCTTATTTGAATTAAATATTGCAGTAACTCAAGCTGGGGAAATAAAAATGGAAATAAAAATGGGAAAAGAATAATTTGCTTCAATTTCTCAAAAAAAGTGGGATCAAGAATCTTTCTGCTATATTTTCAGAGTAAAAGCACAGGTTGCCTATGATGGTTTTATTCTATTGGCAATAGGATTGCCTGCACTGCTGTCATATTTAATCTAAAGGTCACTTATTCACACCAGCGGAAGTGAAAGCATATTCAGATCAACATACTATGCAGTCCACCATATAAGACGATGTTATTTGAACCATTGCTGATTACACTTTACAAACTGCTTTTGCCCCAAAGCAGTCCACCATATAAGACGATGTTATTTGAGTATAAATGTTTCTTAAACTGTATTGACAAATGGACGACTGTTCCTATGGACATTCTTACGGAGGGTTATGGAGTGATAAGAAGCTTTGTTTGAAATAGTAATTCTCCATTTAGAAAATAAAAATGTGCAGATGGTATAGGCCTGAGTCCCAAGCACTGCAGTGGACACAATCCCACATTTTGAAAGATTATTTGAGACATGCATGGAGAAATCAGATACTTATTCCTGAAAGGCACTGTCAATGTCTCACACAGTAATCTGTCTACTCCTCAATTTGTCCACTAGAGCAGGCAGGATGAAATGCTGTCTTTATCCTCTCAATAAGGGAACCAATTCCAGATAAACTGGGCAATAGAAGCTCATTACAGATGACTAAAATGTTGCTTGTAGTAACTCTCCACATATTTCATTGAACTCAACTAAATTGAAAAGCCACCAACCTCCTAAGAAGTATACAAAGTCAAAGGCTGACTTCTCTTAATTACAGTTTGTAATTCTGAAAACACCAGCTTGCTCTAGATTAGAACAGGACTGTTATTGTCCACATTATGCCAACCCAAACATGAATTGAGTGTTTTTGATTAAGAACAGATATATCAAAATCTACAGAGATATCGGCTAATACAAATAGTTGTAAAGCGCTTCTCAGGCCACCCACCAAATTCATTGTCTCCTCTGGCTCCTGATCAGCAGATACATATTGAGTACCTACTCTGTACAAAGCACTATGCAAAGAGCTGGACATCTCAAGTCCTTGCCAGAACTTAGAATCTCGTTAGGAAACCTGCTTGCCAGCAATTACAATGGGAAGGCTAAGGTCCATTAGTGTCTGGAGTAAAGGCTACCACGGAGACTTAGGGATAGGATTTTTAACTTCAGTCAGAGATTAGGGAGGGTTTCCCAGGGAAGTTGCATTTGAGTTGAGACTTAAAGACTAAGGAGGAATTTTCCAAAACTCTGAGAGCCCCTCCAGAGCATGTAACAGCATATAGAAGAGTTTAAAAGAATAATATATCAGGTTGGATTGGGAATGTTACTTGTTGTTCACACTCTAGAGGTATTTCTGTGGAGTAAATCTGGAACCTGAGATGAGGCTACACAGGTAGATATGAAGAACTTTGTTCACTATCCAAAGGATTATGACTGTCCTGCAGTGTTTCTCCAAGTGGGCTTTACAAGGTCCCAATAACAGTATGTTTATGTTTTTGTTTCAATGATAATCTTGTCATTACTAATAATGATAATAGGAAAAGTAGTGAAAATATATTCCAGCTCACCTGAATGACCATTTGCCACACAATTTCAATTTCCATATTTATGTTTATTTTTAACACTTTGTGTGCCAGTGCCCTTTAAATTTACCAGCCCTTGGGGCCGGCCATTTTCTGTGCCACTGCATGAATGGTATAAGCGTTCAATAAAACACAAACAACTCCTGAACTACTGGATATTAAAAAAACTGTAATATCTCTCATAAAACACCTTACACTTTCACCAAAACAATGTGTAAAGCTTCTAGACTTAGTACGATCAAAGAAATAGCTCCTAATAGTTCTAAATAAATCCACCGTGGAGTGAAAAACCAGAGACTAGATGAACACGTATTAATACGTGAGCGGCCACCTGATACTGGTGACAAAAACACGTAGTAATACGTGACCGGACCACAAAGTGTTAAGGTGGCATCAAGCCAAGAGAGATGTACCATTTGGAGGCCAAAGGAGATGCTCCTTGAATAGAGACCACCCTAGTTGAAACAGTAAATGGCAGGAGAATTGAGTCACCACATGGTAGGTGGCAGTAGGTGTGACAAAGTAACTTGAAATAACTGTGCTGTCATGCTTGGAAACATACTCAGTTGCAAATGACAAATGAGTTTTCAGAAAATAATGTCATTTGTCTCATTAAAACTGCTTACTGGAATATTATTGACTTTGTAGTTCTTTCATAATTTTTTTCCTTTTGGTTTTATAGTTCTATAAACACAAGTGATAAGGAGTTAACTAGTTTTTTTTTTTTTTTTTTCAAAAAACCAATTTAAGAAACACTTAAGATTTACACAAACACTGGAATCTGTAAGGTTTTTCTATTTCTCTAAAATGTGTCTGTCCATTAGCCAAGTATGAAAGGGAGGGCCACAGACAATGGGGAGCCACTGAGGAAATCTGAGTAATCAGTGTGAACCAATTAGGAGAGACCCTGGCAGTCACACAGAGGAAGGAGAGTTGTGGGGACGGACTGGAGATGTAAAGATCTCTAAGATGACTACAGGATTCCTCTCACTAAAAAACCTTTTTGCTTAATCCCCGAGAGCTGTTCTGTGGCACAGACTAGGGTACCGTAGAATGAAATGCTAGCCTGCAAGCAAGCTGCATTGGTTGGTTTCGGGGTACGTCTTAGCTAGCTGAAAGTTTTCCGCAAACTTCAACAAGCATCATTTCCCAGATGATGTGATGCGATGATACCAAAATTAAATTGGAATCAAATCCCAACTTTACTAGAGAGTCAGCAAAGTACACAAGAGAAGCTGCTATGTAGCTGGTAAGAAAAAACGACCAAAGGTACAGTGTGTAGCTCTATAGGCTAGTTGGAGCTGAAATCTGTCTCTTCACCAAGGCATGTGTCACTGGGGCTACATCTATCCAGGGAAGGTGACTTCTAACTTAAACAAAGCCTGAATGTTGCCAAGTCACAGCCCTTACAGAGGGCTGCATCTTCTAAAGGGGGCAGCTTTTCCCAATGCCATAAAGTTACACTATGGTCTAGCTCTGCCTTAATACTACTTCCCTGAGATTAAATCTCATCATTCTTATCACTCACCAAGCCAGAACTCTTAGTTCAATGAGGATAAAGGATTTTCTTCTTCCTGAAAAACTGGTAAATCATACAACTTTCCCATAAAAAGGTATAGTAGCTAGGTATTCAACAAACACAAAGAAATAAATGCCACCGCTGCTTACCTCAGGGGCCATCCAGAATGGGGTGCCAACAGATGTGTTTCTCCGTAGACGTGTGCTGGTGAGTTGAGCTGAGACCCCTATGAGAAAAGGGTGTTGACTTTCAGGAGTGAGCAGTGGATGCTGCTAGGCCAGAAGTTGGCAAACTTTTTCCATAAAGGGTCAGACAGTAAATATTTTTGGCTTTGTGGGCCACGTGGTCTCTGCCACAAGTGCTTAACTGCTGTTGCAGTGTGAAAAGCAGCCACAGACAACACAGAAACAAATGAGTGTGGCTGTATTTCCATAAAACTTTATTTATGGAAGAACGTAGTTTTCATGTCACAAAATATTCTCCTTTCAATTTTTTCCCCAAAACTTATAAGTTCTTAAAACCATTCTTAGCTCACAGGTCTACAAAAACAGGAATAGGTCACACTCAGCTGACAGACTGCACTTTGCTAACCATGCCCTGAGCAAGAGCAACCATCATCCCATCTAAATCAGGAGATTTTTTTTTTCCTAATAAACATTCCAGTCTGTATTGTTGCAAAAATTGAACCAAAAGACAAACATCAAAATCTCTTCCTATTATACTTCCAAAATATTTCGGGTGATTTCCTTCCTTAAAAAAGTGATTCATTCTATGGAAGACTGACACATATTACCTATAATGGAGCATAAGTATAGACATAAAAAGTATTCAGTTCCTTATTTTACCCAAAAGCCTGGAAACCTGGCAAGAAAGCTGTTTGTCAAATGGAAAAAGAAATTGATTGATAAAATTATTGTCTAGGGCTCAATGTTGAGGGTCTCAATTTTAATATAATTCTAATGTACTTTATCTTAGTCTTCAATTAGTTTTCTCCTTTATAGCACTCGGTAATAAAGGTACACTGGATTAGGAGTTAGAAGACCTGTTTTCCAATGCCTCTTCCTAATTGTATAACTTTGGGTCACCTCACACTAGGAAGGTGATTTTTCTTCAAACTTCAAACTGGGATAATGATGCTCATCACATCTCACACAAGGTGTTCTTCTTAGGAACAAATAAGAAAGCAAATGTGAAAACGATTTATAAATTGTGAATTATTTCATAAATACAAGGAATTCTTTTATGCCAAGTATCTAATGCAATCCTTAAGAAAATGACTGGTTGCCACTAAACCTGTTAATGACCAGAACCTGGAAACCTGGATACTTGAGCTCATTAACAAAGGACACACCTTTGAAAACCAGATATTTGCCAAGGACCCATGGGTAGCACAACTGTTAGTTGTGCTAGGCACTCTTTATTAGAAAGCCAGAGGGTATCCTAAACTCTACTAGCTATCATTTCCTATTTTACCAAGTCCTCCACATAACTTTGATTAAAATAAAAACTGTTTTAAAAAACTGTTTTTAATTTCTAGAAATTTCTTTTGCAGCAACTGGAAGTTCTGGAACCTTCTACTGGAAACGTTAGGAGCCTTTACCCTTCTGCCAAGTTGCAGTGCTGGTAAGAGAATAAATCAGCATTAATCCCTATCTGCATTTTCCTTGGCACTTTCCCTTATAACATATTTATCACTCCCCTGGATTAGGTGGAAAATACCTCTCTAATGTTACACACACAGTATATTCATGGAGTTTATACCATTCCCAATGACTAAAAAGAGGAGCACAAGACTTGAACAAAGTGCTCCTCTGCTATTTCTCTTTGCCTGTCTTTGGTAAATAGACCACTACACCAAAAGGAACTTGTCTTTGAGTAATTTCTTCTGAACAAACGATTTAATTAAATGTTTTAACATGAAATCCTTTCTTACCAATAAAACAATGTATATACAAAATCATCAATCTTTTCTCCTACTATATTATTAATAAAGAACATTTTTAAAAATGACTTTGTATAAATACATTTTCTTATCTGTAATTTCTTTTGCAGCAACTGGAAGTTTAACAAACACTGTTGTTAAACTCATTCAAAAGACTGAACCACCTGATAATTTTAATATGGAAAACCAAATGGTTTGTTGGCTTATGAATATCAATACATGCGAGTTGTAAGGAGATATTTAATAATTCTCTGGCCTTAGGTGATAATGTTTTACATTTTCTCTCACACCTCCATTTCCTGTTCATGCTTCCAGTTCAACTAACCTCACATATACAGCAATAATCACAATTTAAAAGGATGTTAGCTTGCACACCCAAAGGACAATTTTACCTTCTGCTCACAGGGAATAAGTATGCCTAAGGCTAGACAAAGTCATTTGAAAAACCAAACGGCTTTCTATTTTCATATGCAAAAGAAATGACAAAATGTAAATTATAGACAATTGCCCTGAGATGTTAAATTCTTCCCAGAAAACCAAACTTTTTCTGTCAAATTCTTCTTTCAAAGCACTTTCATTTTCTATCTTTAATAAAATTGCTTCTAAAGCTGAAAATAGATTAAAAAACAGCTTCTCCTAGGGTGATCCATCTGGTACCCACTCCCACCCCCCCTTTTCCAGTCTGCGTTTGACTGGAAAAGTCCCTCAGCCTATGTTGTAGTAAAGAGGCCCCAGTCTTTTGAAATTGCAGTAAATTGTTGCCCTCGGCTAAATTGCACACATCAAGAAAACAAATGACAAGCAGTCTTTACCAAAGTCAACGAGCTTAACTCCTCCTTCTGTTGTCAGAAGAATGTTATTCCCCTTGACATCACGGTGGATGATTTGGTTGTTGTGCAAATGTTGAAGGCCCTGCATGTGCCCACCACCAGCACACAAAAAGAAAGAAAGGGGGAGATTTGCAATTGTTTTAAAACAATTACCCTATTATTAAAAGCCTAATCAAACTCCACATTCAGCTATTATCTCCCTATTGTTATAAATCTTGCATATTAGAGACTGATTTCCCCAATGTTAGTAGGCAAATAGGGGTTCAGGAATGACAAATTGCCTCTTCTGCTGTCATCCCCAACCTGATGGACATTCTTACCAAGAGGGCCCCGTACAAGATGTATGAGATCATTGCTTCATCCATCCGCTGGCCGCACTGTAGCAGACCTTTAACAAGCTCAGTGACGGAGCCTCCATTACATAGCTGCACGAGATGGTGCCAGACAGAAGGAGCAGAACACATACAAAAAGAAAACAGGAAGACATCAGGAAAAGCCCACTGATTACTGATCTAATGTAATAAAATTAATTTGCAGATCACAAAACTCCAGGTCAGAATAATTAAAATTCAAATTCCCATTACACAGTCAAATTTAGGGAGGTGTGTTTTGTGTGTGTGTGATGCATGATTTATCCCAGGTAATGATTTATGAGTAAAATGGGTATCAAAAAAACTGATATTTTTAAATGGCCAAGTGAAATAGAAAAATACAAGTCATTACTTACAATTTTTGAAATTTCTAAATTAAAAGACAATGCATATAAGTTATTGGATACTTTTCACTTTACATGAATATTATCTTTTTTTATAATGTTTATTTTGCATATAAGGCTGGAAGAGTCAAGATGGGTATCCCCGATAATTGCCAGAAAATAAATTTTAGTCATTTCAAACTTTCCTGCCTCCAGTGCTGGCACCACAGGCATCAGAGGCTCAGTCAGCTCTTTCTAGAGTTGTATGTCAACTTTATGGAGTAGAGTTGCAACGTATGTCCATTTAACCATTTCCTATTCAACTTTCACCTTTCAGCAACTTCACACCCTTCTCTCTTTTTTTCCCCTGTAACTAACACCACCAAGATTATATTTTGCATATTTGCCTTTTTATGTACTAAGTACTGAGTACATAAACCTGGTATGCTTTACTTTCTCAGCAATTTAAGGATTTTCAAGGATAATTTTTACTAAGTACAGAAGTCAATGTGCAAGTCTTGGTTTACTACATGCCATCTTTAATCAAGGTTCTTGGCCATTCTCCTGCCCGCCTGTGACTATGCAGGTGCCTCTCTTTTTCTCCTTTTCCTGATAAACCTGTTCTTTTAAAATGTAAAAAAGAGGTTCTTAACTGATGTGAGAAGGACATGTAATACCTTGAAACTGTACACAGAATGTTCTATACACTGCATTTTCCTGCTGAGAAAAATCAGAATTTTCATCAGCTTCCAAGAGCCACTTTCATCCTTATAAAGGTTAAGACCCTGCTTCAGAGATTTAGGTTTCTCTTGGAACTTTGCAATTGAGAGTTAATTAGTAAACAGTAGAGGGGCCCCCTGGCTGTGGCTGCTTGAGTCAACTGGCTTTTCCTAAACAAGGACATCTGAGGGAGCAAAGATAAGCACCTTTCTGAAAATAAGACAACTCTTTGTCAACTTAAGGATCTGTTCAACTTTAATTAGACCATCTACAATATTTTAATAAAGGGAGAACAGATGCTTCTGATGTGTGTATCATTCCCTGCTACCTAAGCAGCAGATACTTCACACACATATTAATAGTCAAGATGATCTAGAACTTAATCTGCCCATGTTTTTACCATTTAAATTGTTCATAAGCAATAGCATGATTAAAAATCTAACAGGGTTTATTGCAGCACTATTTACAATAATCAAGATACGGAAACAACCCAAATTCCCAAAAACAGATGACTGGGTCAAGAAGATGTGGACTACATACACAATGGAATACTATTCAGTAATCAAAAAACATAAACTCATGCCATTTGCAGCAACAGGATTGGAACTGGAAGGAATTATGCTAGGGGAAATAAGCCAGAAAGACATAGAAAAATATCGGATGGTTTCACTTATAGGAGGAATGCAGGGGAACCAAATAAGGGATCGGAAAAAAAATAAAATAACTACAATATATATTTTTTAAAAAAATCAACAGGGAACTACTATCCAGAGACACTCTGCAGAGGAGAGGGAGGAAGCGGGATCAAAACAGGTGAGGGAAGAACACAAGGGACTATGGTGATGGTGCAAGGGTGAATTGGTGATGGGAATTTTACGGGGACAACACCTGAAAGGAGAAAGCATAAATTGTACAAAAAGGAAGAATGATGTAAAATATATATAAAATAAAATTTAAAAAAATCTAACACAGAATTGGGAAACTTTATAATCTTTATAACTAGGATAAAATTACTATCTCTCAGGAATAATTTAGGAGAGATCACAGGAGCACTAAAATGTCTACCAAAGACTATAATGATCCCATCAGTTCAGAATTATAGGAAGTAACCTTGAGATCCACTCTCTACAATTGTCAGGTGTAACAGGTACCTCATCACTAATGCCCTGATGGCGCTAAAGTTGAGTTCCAGGGAATTGCCTTCCACACGATTCCCCATTCCTTTGATTCCAACTATGTCTACATGACTTCAAAAGAGAAAATTATATTTAGTGTCCAAGATAATAACCTCTTGAGCAATGAATGCACTTTCAGTGCCATTATTCATGGATAATTCTCCCAGGACTCCCCAATTAGAGCCCATATTTCAAAGACTAACAATTAAAAGAATTGACCACAGAATCAAATGATGACCAAGGCCAAATGTATCAAATGAGCTAAGGAATGGTCTCCCTCCAAAAGAAGAGCCCTCTGGGTCTAGTGGCAGAGTTTGAACAGCTTGAAAGAATGAGATACTCTCTCTTGGTGGTTCTGTACAAGGGGAAAACGTAATAGAAGCCAGTTTTTCCTGAAACTGAATTTTCCATTTGGAAATTTCAGGGGAGATTTCCATGAGGCAAAGTAGCCGCAAGCCAACAAAGAGATGTTCATGACAAGTGAAAATGGCAACAGGAAACGGTGAGGCTGACCAAGTCTGGCGCTGTAACAGTTCCCTATGGCCTGTTATTACTTTCAGGAGACTCAAAACTGTATGTTCTCTTTGGGGACAGGATCAGGCTAGCGTTTGAATGAGAAAATCAAAGAGAGTGAGGGACCTCGTGATAGGAGGGGGTATCAGAGACCAGGACATAAGAAGGTATCAAAGGCAGAGCACAAAGGATTTGGGGCGTTACCACACTGCACAGAGGCCCTTGCCCTAGCTGCCATGACTTTACATAAGTATCTGATGCACATGCCACCCAGGGAAAAGGGAAGGGGAGAGAGTTAGTGGAAAAGGGACAAAAGAGGCCCAAACAAAACTGAGTCCCCACCCAAATGACCCAACCTTGAAATGATCTGTGAAAGTGGGCTCTAAATATTAGAATTTAACCCTCCCGCAAAAATTCACTCAGTTGGACTAAATTTAATAGAATGAGTTAAAATCAGTTGCCTCTCTAGGCAGGCCAGAGGGTCAAGAACAAAAGTTATTAAGGAAAAAGTTATCCCTTCGCTCTCAATAACTTGTGAAGTCCAGTTTAGTACGCATTATTCAGTCATGAACATGACACCCTGCTGCCCTCAGGGAACTTCACATCAGTACTGCACACATAAGCAATTGGGTGCAAACAGGGGTGAGCCTAAGGGAGCATAGTGGCTCTGAAGTAGAGTGAAGAGAGGACTATGTGGAGAATCTTCCCTGAGAACATAACATTTATTAGTTTGAAAGACAAAGGGGTTATGGCAAGAGGACAAGGAACATTGTGTGCAAAGGAAAGAATGTGTGTGGGGAGGGAATCTGTGTGCATCTATTGTGTGCGTGTGTGTGTGTGTGTGTGTGTGTGTGTGTGTGTGTGTGTAATCCTAAATACTCTGATACTGTTGGGATAGAGAGTGCCAAGACCCTGAGGCAAGGGAAATGGAAAAGGAAAGCGGAGAATAGCAATGACAGGTACGCCCTGCTAAGGAATGTAGACATTATGATCATATGTGTATTACAATATTATAATATTCTGTTAGATAAGAGTAATAAGCTATGAACAGATATTCAGTAGGAGGTCTTTGTTCAGATTTGCATTCTGAAAAGATAACTGGGCAGCAGAATGGAGGGTAAACATGTAAGGAAGATTCTGGGTGCTGGACTATTAGAAGGTATTGAAGCAATCAAGAGAGAGGCAGGGTCAAAAAATCAGGAATCATGAGAATGAACAGACACAGACATGGGAGTCTTTTCTACGATAAAAGACAAATTTCTAATCAACTAAATGTGGAAAATGAAAAAGTGACAGAGTCCAAGGATCCTACAAGAACAAGGGAAGTATCAGTAAAGTTCTCTGATTCCCTGAAGTCAACACAATAACAGGAATGTAAGACACTACGTAACACCTTCCAAAACCACTCCTCAGCCTGGCTCCCATCTCAGGGAGGCATAGGCTTTATTGAGTTGTTTAGGTACACTATTAAAATTCTACCCAGAGAAAATTCATGGATTGGAAAATTTAAATTAAATGTTGGTGATGATCCAAGCTAACTCAACCCTGGAATTTTTTCCTGAAACCTCATTTGAGTCTTTCTCCTGCCCTACTTTAAATGTAGTCATTTTTGTAACAGAAGCCTATTCAAGAATATTTTATATAGGTAGTCAAAAAACTATCTACATAACTCTAGAACCTATAAGGTATTAAGGGCAGCCATTTTGTCAGCAGAATCAAAACTCGGTTGTGAATTTAAAAACCACAAAGGGATCTTGGTACCTTTTGTTCACTAAATGTCAGAGTTTGAGAGCTCTCTCATTCTGTGATTCACAGAAACATGTAATTAAACTGCTCAGGACACCTCTAGAGGAAGTTCTCCTGTGAAGCTGATAAGCCTACCAGCAAGGTTTTTAAAGGGCAGTCCTTGGGTTATAGAGAAAGGGCTTTGGGTACTTGGATATAAAAAAAGGAAAGCGGTTACACACTGACAATTACCTAACCAGAGTAAATGTTCACTGAAACAGACTGAACATTTTTAAAGCATAAAAAGGAATTATATTTAAATTCATCAAATGTAATAATCCCCTTAGAGTTCTAAGACTGCAACCAAGCCTCCTCTCCCAGCCCTGCAGGCTGACACAGCCCTTTATTCCAGCCCACTCCTCCGACCACCAGATTGGAATACAGAGGTGTCTCCACCCCTGCATTCCTCTCTATGCCCTCAGCATTTAGGAAATAGAGCAGCTGGATGCATCTAGAATATAATGAACCTTTTCTCCAAAGAAAAAGAGAAAAATCATTTACATTCCACATCTATTTTCCAAAATATCACCGGATAGTGATTCAATCACAGTAAGTACACTTGCTAAGATGGTCATAATTGAAGCAATAAAATGTTCATTGCTCAATAAGCCATCAACTTCCCTCCATGTCCTTAAAGAATAGCCCATGCAACACAGTATCAGACCTTTATTCTAGTCAAAACTCCAACTTTCAAATAGATTTTATACTGGCATGTTGATATGACCTAGTCAAATTGAGAATGAAGGGAAATTTCCTTTTAGTGCCCTCTGTCCCGTGGCCTTTATCTTTCAAGGACGTTAGGCTCTACAAAAGGCAAAAAAGCAAAGGTAAAGGATGGTAAAAGTTACTCTTTAAGATGCCTTAGAGGAAGCACCATGGTAGACACCATCCATTTCTCAGCTGGGAAAATTGTGTTTACTTTGCTGATACCAGGTAAAATCACTGGCTTGCACCCAGAAGGATGAAAATTATGGCATTTGTAACCACAGAGCTCCAGTCAGAGTGGCGAGATACAACACAAGAGTCAGTGGGTCACGAGACCCCCCTCCAGGCTCAGTCTCTCCTGGGCAGGTACTTTGAGCAGAATGGGGAGCAGAGTGCTTCCCCTTCCGAAGGTCCTCGCTCTCTTCCTTTTTATGAACACCTAGAACACAGGTAGGTAGGACACACACGGCTGCATTTTTCCCCCCTTCCCACTCCCAAGTGTACTCCACCTTCCCCCAGCTGCCCAGCACTCGTGACTCTCATTCAAGACCCCTGCCAGGGCAGTCTGAGTCAGTGCTCTCTAACTGGCACCCGCCAATCCCAACTGACTAGTCCAGGGTTCCAGGGGTTCCAGATATCAGCTTCCTCTATGATCCTGATTTGTGAATGCAATGAACTTGATTCATGCCAACGAAAATGAAGTCTTCCTAGGGCCTTAAGTAAAAGCAAAAACTACAATGGTGTTTCCTCTACCTCTCCTCTTCAAAGTCCCAGCTTAGATACTGAACTTAAACATAAATCACTAGGGGAAAAAATTTTTTTTTAATTTATTTTAATTCTTTTTTTTTAAATATAAGGAGAATTCTTGTTTACAGCCTTATTTACTTGTACTCTAAATACTAAACCATTTCTTTTAAGTTGAACACATGTTTTGTACTGAAATTAATAGTATTGATCTGCTGAAGATTTTATACTGAATGGTAAAAAAAGAGGAAGATAGTTCATTCTTGAGTACATAATAGGTACTTTTTCTAAGCATTGTTTTTCATTTTTTTAGTATTTGTATTTTTATTAAAGGTTTAATTTCTTATTATATTTCATTTAAATGAAAGATAATAGGACATAGAGATTTTTTTCAAACTTAATCTAGAATAAAATGTATTTACACATTTCCTAAAGCATTATTATGTGTGAGTGTTTTCTCCTCATATCTAATATAAAAGGTGTCTATCATGAAAGAGTGTCTTGGTTAACTTGCTGCTAACAATTAGTAATGAATTTCAGAAATGACATTTTTATTTGCTTTTGTTTTCAGAGTTGGGCTGATTTAAGAGGGCTATTAATAACATTTTTCTATACTTAGAATTGCTCTGTGCAAGAATATCTTACTGGTTCTTTCATTGCATTCAGCAAGGAAAGAGCAAAGACAACATAAATTTAATCTCAATATACAGAATGAGGATTATTTCAACAGGATAATATTAAACAGAGCATAATTTTATAGTGCAAGTTGCCGAAAGCACTTTTTAAAAAGCTGCAGAGGGAGCAAGATGGTCAGAGGGCTGTGTGGGAACATCATGGTCTTCCAGCTGTGTGGGGGGGAAGGGGAGTGAGAGGGAGAGAGAGGA
>PVIJ01020689.1:0-20361 GCA_004024925.1 Scalopus aquaticus | reverse complement strand
AAGGGACCATGGAGATGGATCACGGGTGAATTGGTGGTGGGCTACCCAAGGGGAATACAAAATGTAAAAGACATAAATAACAGTAATAATAATAATAAAAAAAGAAAGTGGAGACTAGAAGAGGATTCATCCCTAGGTAAACTATAAAGAACCTAGATGTCTTTAAAATAACGACAAGCAATAGCACTGAGACAAACTAAATGAGAGCAGCTCGGAATACAGGTGTGGACTGTGAGGAGAAGTTTGAATTCATGATCTCAAATGTTAGATCTGTACTCTCAAGATCAGTGATGCAGCAGTCTCACTCTTTAGTAGGGAGAGTGAGAAGAAACCACTGTAAGTTTTTGAATGGATGGATAGGGAGAGAAGGAAAGTAACATGAAAAGGCATCTCTGAGTAGACTAGTCTGAACAGCAGGTTGCAAAGGATTTTGAAGCGACAAAGAAGAGAGGCAAATATGGAAATAAAAATGGCAACTCTTAGTTTATATGCATTACCCCAGGCTTCACCCAATATCGTGATCTACTGAACTGATGCTCAGGAAGAATCGTTCTTGTTTTAAAATTACGTATGTACATTTCAAATCACAAAGTCTATATTGTGACAAAGTCAAGTCAGTGTGTTGATATGTCCCATAAGCTTCCATCCTTAAGTCAATAGCTAATGAGGTCAGTGCTCAAAGCTGAGTTTTAAGATGAGACTTGGTGAACGAAATGAAGCAGATGTGGAAGTTTGTCTTAGTTTGTTGAAAACCCAGTGGATCTCCCGATGGTGGAATAACAACTTGTTTTCACAAGTGTAGTTTTGAAAGGGGGTTCTATAGGATGATGCATTTGCCAGATCACGTTTTAGAAATCTGCAAACATTGTCGGAATACTGGTGTCTAGTATAACATCACCAGTGCTTGTCATTAGAGAAGAATGAGCAGAGACCTGTTTGAGGAAAAAATAAACAGACTGGCTTGCATTTGCTATCTTTCAGGGCAGGTTGATACAGTGGATTAGATAGATCCTAATTCTCTGAGATATTAAAATCACTATTTGCTTGAACTAGGAAACAAGTGCAATACTCTTGTAGATGTAAGATAAATAACAAATATTTATTTTTATAAGAAAAGTTTTTCATTTTTTATTTTATTTTTTAAGAAAATATTTTATCTTTATATGATACAAATTTATTTTATTTTTATAAGAAAAGTTTTTTCAGAAAAAAAGTGTTTATGTGGGAAAAACAAAATAACTTTAGTTCAGAATCCATTTTCAGTGACAGAGATTGCATTAGCTCATTCACCTTCTGTTTAGTGGAGTATAAATTAATTGTCTCCTTGGCACCACTCTCCCCGGATTTTATAAAGTTAATGGGTGTGAGATGATGTAAAGCCACACTGCTCAGCTCTGGAAGCTCAAGTTTTAAATAAGGTTGCTTAAAAGTCTATTTTTATTAGCTAAAAGAGAAAGACCTTTTTCACAGGGAGATCTAATTTCTTTTAATCTCTCTTGTTTGCTTCCTCCTTATGAGTTTTTCTAGAATTACGGACTGTCAGTTCAGGTTCTGTTTTTCTTACACTCTCTTTCCTAAGTCTCTACTTTGATTTTTCCATCTAAATAATTGGCTCTTAAACTACAATAAATCCATTTTAAGCAAACTTCTTTTTTTGTTAAATTTTCAACAACAACAGTGTAAAAAAAAAAGAATCGGCAAAGCTTGTAACTTTAGAAGTAACACGTTTTAGATAATAAGCTAGAAAAGGAGATAATAAGATAAATTCTGTATATAAATTAAGCTTTTCTTTATTCAGTGCTATCCAGCAGACTAAATCATTATTGAAAAATCTGACCACCTCTCTCACCTCAGAATTCTGCTTTGATCCTTGGCCAGCTGATGGTACCAAGAGTCTCATCTCTTTCTATACCCCATTTACCCTTTCACTCCTGACTTCTTACCCCTGTTGTCACTGAACCCCAACTAGGTAAACTTTACAGCACAGATTATTGTTTCCTTCAACTTCCTTTTCTGTCTTTACAACTTTGCAGTCATTCTTATATCTGCAGCAGTTTCTTCTCTCTGTTTCATGCATCTGAAAAAATTTGCATCCGAAAAATAAAATGTCTTCTAAAAGCACATAAAACACTCCCTAATTCATGGAAGAAAGACATAGTTAAAAATATTAAAAGCCATGTACAATATGTGCCCACAGTTTGAAAACAACAGACTGAAAATTAGGAGTTCCACCCATCCATTTGGAAAATTTTGGCTTATTTTGTTTCATTTTGTTTTGACTGAGATGATTGATTTGGCAAATTATTTTATGGTCTAAGTAAGGCTGTGTTTTCCTGTTGCTAACCTGCCAGTCAATCCATTAAATAATCGCTCTGATGGATTTGTTATGTCATGAAGACAAAATAAATTTTTAATGGATATTTTCATTCTTAAGTCAAGGTGTTAGTGTCATATTTAAATCAGAGGTATGTAGACTACTTGCTTTTGCTATAATAAAAGACTTTTTAGCCATTGTTCTAACTACCTCACAATTTCTTTAGCTAGTGTACAACTGTTTGCTTGTAGTGTTTTTATTCCTTACAGTGATTTAGAACTTAGTATACAGTAGATGCTTACTACTAGGTGAACTACCACTAGGGTGAATATGTTATGCATTTTCTTGCTGTTCTTATCCATTATAGATTTTAAACTGCTGGAAAGTATCTATTAAAACTGCTTTTCATATTTCCAAATGATAAATTCAGAGTGCCCTGTCTCTCATACTGAAGTATTTCATTTTATGTGTTAACAATGATTCATCCAGAAAATCTTTGACAAATGTTGATTTCACGACTGGAAACTTTGCCTTGGCTGTTTTACTAATCTTTACAGTCCTTACATTTCACAGATATGCAAATTGAGGGCTCCAGAGATAAAATGAATGGTCCTTGGTCACACAATTATTAACTGACAGAGGATGTGTGTGAGCCTGGATTTTCTCATGTAAGCTTAAAGTAACATGGGAATAATAAAACCACAATATTACTTGGTTTCAAAGAAGCAAGAGAACGCTTTGTAATGGATCTATGAGGGAGAGTTTTATGACAAAAATGGAACTATTTAAATTGCTGGACAGGATTTTAAGACAGGAAGTGTGTGAGTGTGAGTGTGAGTGTGCATGTGTTTCAGTGAGGACGCAAACAAATTAAAATGAACAACACACATAGTAGCACAGAGAGAAGAATGTGTGTATGGCAAATTTGCAGGAATATAATTTATAAATTGCATTAGATAATGCTGGCGGGTGGGGCTTCAAAGAAAAAATTGGTTTTATATTCCAAAGGACCCTAAATATGAAGCCAGTATTTTAATTAGGAGGCAATAAAGAGTAATTCAAATTTTGGGTTTGAGGAGTACATGTGATTAGAGCTGAATTTCAGGAATACCAATGAGATAGATGTGAAGTGTGAGACACTTGAGAAATCTAGATGAGTTGGGTGATTACGCTTGCGTAGACTTTCCGTAATGGATGACTAAAAGGGGTTGATGGAGTGAGGAGGGGAAAAAAGAACAAATGGGCAGAAAGGCCTGGACTAGACTTGCTTGTGATGGGTAATGGGCAAAGACCACCGACCTCTTGAACCTGTGAGAAAGGAAAAATCATCGTCTCATTCCTAGAAATGAGAGAAATACAAGGAATAGAGCTGATTTATGGAGGAGAGATAAGTTTGTTTGAGATACAATTATTTTGAGTTAGCTGGATATATTAAAAATATTAGCAAGTGGTTGTTATAGTAACGCAAAAGAGAAAGTATGATAATATGCATTTCTTTATAAGGAGGCTTCATAGTTGATCTTTCAACAAAGGTCTCAGTCATTGACACTTTGTACATTTGCGTCTCTGCCACTTTGCAAACATCTGTGCTTCCATCTCAGGTAGCTTCTCCTCACATTTTCTCCCTTCGAAGTACTAAGCTACAAAAGTCTTCTCAAATCCTCACTTTATCATAAAATTTCTCACCTTAAAGTGTTACCTGTCTTTGTTAATTTATTTTTTTAGAGACTTTTTTTTAAAGAGCAGTTTTAAGTTTACAACAAAACTGAAAGGTACAGAGATTTCCCACATACCCCGGCAAACACTCATGCACAGTCTCACCCTTTATTAGCATCACTCAATATCAACACACTCATCATCAACAGAACGGTATGTTGTTTACAAGGATGAACCTGCACTGACAAATCATAATCCCCCAAAGTCCACAGCTCACCTCTGTGTTCATTCTTGATGTTCTACATTCTGCGGATTGGGACAATTATGACATGCATCTATTATTTGATACCATTAGAGTATCATCTGGGGAATTCAGACAATAAATACACATAGAAATAGATACTTAGTATTTCAGATGATGACTTAAAAAATAAAGTAAGATGGAGAAAACAGAACGTGCAAGAGTGAGGTGGAAAGGTACTATTTCATAAAGGGTTTTAAAGAAAGGATTTGCTCTTGAGGTTGTATTTCATCTAAGATTTTTTTTAAAGATTTATTTATTTATGCATACAAGCTGGGGTACAAGCCAGAGGCATGGGTTGGCAAGAGGGTTCACCAGAGACATAGTGGGGAGCAGAACAGGCAGATCGACAGAAATACACTGCTGAGGGAAGCAGTGAGCGAGGCAGGAGAGGTCTGCTGCGCCATGTGGGAATCTCCCTGGCGGGGCATCGAACTCGCATCACCGCTGCCAACAGCTCCACAGTGCAGCGCTTAATCGCTGAGCCACCAGGGAGGCCCTTTATCTAAGATTTTAAGGAAACAAGGAATAACTCCTGAGGGAAGAGCCATAGAAAGAAAACCAATATGAAAACCAGAGGCCTCACAGTGGATGCAGTAGGCTGGAATGTGAAGGAGCTTGAAGGAGGCCGCTGGAGCTGAAACAGCGTGGGCAAGAGGGCGGTAACTGAAGTAGAAGATGGAGTCTGTTTACCCAGTGAAAGCTTTGTCATGCCTTTTGAATTTGAATTAAGCCAATTGACATTTTTGAGCTACAAAACAGACATTTTTAAATTTAAAAACATTTTTCTGACTGCTGTCAGATTAGGGAGATTTAAGGGGCAAGAGTAAAATAGGAAAGCTAGTTGAGTGATTTTGTATTACCATAATCCCGGGGAGAGATTATGGCAGTTTGAAATGCTCCAGTTGCTCACAGAGGAGGAGACAGAGCTGGTATATATTTTGTAGGAGAATCCTATGGGTTTTCCCTAGTAAAACATAAACCAAAGTCCTTGCCTTAGCAAGAAGTGATTTTTTACTGAGATAGGGAAATCCACGTGAGGAACAGATTTTGAGAACGAAAATGGGATTTGGATTTCTGATAGGAGATAGCAGCTAGACTTTTAAATGGAGATGTCTAGTAGATATTTATATCAATGTGGAATTCAAAAAAGAGATAGGGACTGCAGACAGTGACTGATGAGGTGTCAATGTATAGCTGGCTTTTAAAATAGAAACTAGATATAATTACTTTGGGCCTAATTATGGATGGAGAAGACAGGAGATGTGAAGAATGAATCCTGGGACACTCCAAAATCTAGACATCGAAAAGATGAGGGGTGACCTACATAGACATTATTTTATTATCTCTTTGAGTTTTCTATTGATGTACCTTACTTTCTATTTTATCATGGGTATAAGGAATGTCTGCGAATTATCTCAGTTGGCCTCTTTCCTCAACTTCCTGATTAACATTCAAAATAAATCATCCTTAAATTTATATAGATATATTGCTTTTGATCTATTTGAAATTAACATGATTAAAAAAAAGATTTCAAATGAGTCTTAATGATATTATTTAAAAATGAACACATGATTGAATCATGTTTTAATGACTCATTTTTAAAGTAAACCAGAGGGACAAATCCTAAATCCTCAGAGGGATTTTTCCCCTCAGAGGGAAGATATAGTGTAAATCAATCAGTTTCCACGCAGCCATGATGTCAATTCCCAATTTATGCACTGTACAGAAGACAAAAGATCTAGAGTAATGGCAATCTATAGTCAGAGGAGAATACAGTACATGGTTTTTTTTTTTTAATTTGAGCTAAATTGGCAAGACCCTTTCAATAAATGCATAAGCCTCAAGACTCAAATGCACTGTCTCATGTTTAAGGCTACCTATTTTCATGACATTCTCAAAGCCATAAAAACTAAAATATTATTAACCACTTTAAATAAAAGGCCACATGTCTTCCAAATATAGACCAATGTTTACCTTAAAAAGTCAAATTTATATTTAGAAGACATTAGGGATAAAGGAACAAAGGAATAAGAATTAAGTTTTTACTGAATTTTAACAACAGAGACATTCTGAAAGAAGCATGCTCAGAGTTGTTATTTATAGGAGGAAATGATTAGATTCACAAGGAGCTGGACTCCTGTGCTATTTTTTATATTACCATTTCAGTTTTCCATTTGAAAAGAACTTAACTGATTCTTTAGTTGATTTTAGGAGAAAAGCGCCAATAAGTATGGTAGAATGTGAGAAGTTATTTTTGAATATATTAAACTATACAGAATGCTGTAAGACCTGATAAGTCTTGTTTATATCTCCTCTCAGCAATTACATATTTGGGCTGCAGTTTGCAGTAGAATGAATGCAGTTTAAATCTTGATCATAAGATAAAAAAATGAACAGGCAAAAATGGGCAAAAAAAATGCCTCTGCACAATTGGTTCAGCCTAGATTAAGACAAACACGTGCCCTCTGCTTTGCCTTCAAAGGAACAGTCTGCGTATAGACATTTATAGCTAGAATTACATTAAAAATTTCAAGCATTAAGCACACCTTCAAATATTTGTTTCTTTGAAAACTAAAGAACAGTTATTTTAGGCCACATCCCTCTTTTGGGAGACATTTCTGCCTGTCTCACCCCCTTTAAAAGAAAACTCCCGGTTTCACAAATCTCTATTTTAACACAATGGCTAGAGTGCTGGAATGAGTATTTGTCAAAGCAACATGAAATACAGCAGCTCCTGTGCTTTCTGTTTATAAATTCCAGGATGCTATCTCAGCTGCTTCAGCCATAGTCTCTAAATGCTGTCTTTGGCGATTACTGTGTTTCTATCTTTATTAAATTAAGCACTTCAACCATCCAAATTTATTTTCAAGGAATGAATTTGACAATAATTTTAGAAGTTCTCTAAAATTTTTAAGAAGTGGATTTACTTTATTTTTATTACACTTTAATATTGTATTTTTTTTCTTGGCTTCTTTATAATCTACTCCAAGGTTTTTATTTTTATTATTATCATTATTATTATTATTATTACTTTAAGATTTGTTTTTATTTATAGAACTGGGTATAGGCCAGAGTTGGGGGGGGGATGAGAGGAATCACCAGAGACAGAGTGGGGAGCAAAACAGGTGATCTATTGAAATACACTGTTGAGGGGAGCGGCAGGAGAGACAGGAGAGGTCTGCTGTGCCATGTGGGTTTGCTCCCTGGACAGGAATTGAACTCATGCCCCAGGCCACAGTAGCTGACAATATCTTGATAGCACTGAGATTTTAAACCCTGTGCCACCTGGGAGGCCCTATTCCAAGGTTTTTAAAACCCAAACCTTCATAACTAAATTTGTTTGTGAAAATTCTAACTTTTTCTCGATGGTCACGATCCACAGATATTATGGCATGAAAAAAAAAAGGATCCAAAGAATAGAAAACAAACTATTTAGGGCACAAAAATAGTCAATACATTTAACTGGTGCCTTAACCTTGACTATGAGCACAAGGTGAGAACACCTGGCAGGACTTTTAAGTGGATCTTGGAGTAGACGGTATAATCTATCATCGATTCATTTTGTAATATGAACAGCAGTCTTATTTCAAAATGGAAATAAATGAAAAATACAGTCTTGCTTTCTGGCTTGTGTTCTGAAGTCCTTTGTAACGATGAGTTCTGGAAGGTCTTTTTCTGAGTGTTTTCTAATGAACTTTCATTCAGAAAGAAATGATTTGGCAGATGGGATATTTTCACTCTTGATTTAATATACTGTATTTCAGAATTTCTGTTGCTTTGATTCCCTTTGCCAGTTTTAGTAGATAGTAGCAGCTGTGGAATTAATTAATGTGCATTAAATGTTGAGCCAAAATAACATTAAAATGGAAATGATAACACCTATATTCTCTTAATTAGCCAAGTGGAACATCTAAAACAGTGCCAAAAAATGAAAGTTAGGCAAAAAAGAGAAAAAAATAACAAAAGTTCTCTCGGCAGCTGAAATATCCATTGAAAGATCATTTTACTATGTCTTTCTGCTCCTCTCTGAGACTCGTAGGCAAATGTTCTGGATGATAGTATGTGTTTAGCAGGTGCTAGATGAAAAATACTTCATACCTGATGTTAAACAACCCCTTTAGTTCACAGAAAATACGCGTCAGGAATTTATAAGGAGAGTAGGGAAGAAAGAAATAGGAAATGACATGGAATCATAGATCTCTTTTGGGGAAGGGGGAGAAAATTTATAGTCTGAGAATGGGGTGGAGGGAATTAGAAAAGGAACAAACCTAAGAGCTACAAGAACAAAACAACTTTGCACACTTTAATATAACCCAAAACTACCCTAGGAGGCCTACAATTATGACAAAATAAAAATGTATATTGTAATGATATCCTAGTCTCATCCTAACGTTTTACCATATTGGGTTTTTATTTATCCCAAAGAGAAATGATTAATGCAAATGATTCAGGCACTGAGAAACAGCCTAGTATTGATAGCAATAACCAACTTGGAAGATAAGACAGTCTACTTGAATTTTTTATTATTATTATTTTTTTATTTTTTTAAAAAGTTTTTATTTATTAATTTATTTATTTTTTTAAAGATTTATTTTATTTATACATACAAGCTGGGGTACAGGCCAGAGGTGTGGGGCGGCGAGAGGGTTCACCAGAGACAGAGCGGGTAGCAGAACAGGCAGATCAGAAATACACTGCTGAGGGGAGCAGTGGGCGAGGCAGGAGAGGTCTGCCGCGCCATGTGGGATTCTCCCCGGCCGGGCGTCGAACTCGCGTCACCGCTGCCGACAGCTCTACAGCGCAGCACTTAACCGTTGCGCCACCGGGGAGGCCCTACTTGAATTTTTTAGACTTTACTCTAAAGTCAGCCCTAGTCTAAACCAGGACTATCTAGTATAACTACAATGTGTTACATCTGTAGTTGACAATTTTCTGGTGGCCACAGTAAATTAAATAAAATGAAACAAGCAAAATTATTTTTAATAACATCTTATTTAATCCAATAAAACAATTGGATCACTTTCATATATAATATTAAAATCACAAAGTGTTTTTATACTTGGAGCAAAAATATGTCAACCTCTATGCTAAATTTTCACCTGCAAGACTTAATTTAGACTAGATAAAATTTACAGTTGTAAAAGTAGACTCACTGAAATTGTTCCAAACATACTTAAATGTTTTCTACTAAATGAATAGAGTATCATTTTCAGGTTTCATTTAATTAAAATTCAACAAAATGAAAAACTCAGTTCTGCAATTGTACTAGCCATTTCTCATGTGCCCAGGAACTGCAGATGGCTTGTGGTTATAGTTTTGGACGCTGCTGTCCAGGTCTTTGGGCAAGATTCTGAAGCCATAGTAAAATGGGATAGTAGAACCCAGGATTGGGGGTTTGGGAGAATTAGATCTATTTCTAAAAGGCATTTACCCATGAGTCAATGAATGAAGGATAAAATATTACCACATAAAAGCATTCAAAGTTTTCATTTTAAAGGGTAAGTATTAGCTTTGTATGAATTTTACTTATATGAGATATTTTATCCTTGATACCAGATGAACAAAATATTAACCTATGTAATAAATTTCAGGTGATAGTGGACAAAGGTTTATTGATGTGAGAAACTGACAGAGATGGTGAATATTTGGAGTAGTTATTCAGAAAGTCTGCAGCTGCCTCGGTTTTCTACTTTGGAAACTTTAATTTCAAGGTAACAGTAAAGGATGATTATGTATGAATGTATTTATTTGAGGTAATGTTGGTTTATATCACTGATTGTATTCAATGTTGGGTCATATAGCACCCACCATGTAGGATCTTTTAAATATGAAATTGTCAAGCAGAAATAAGAAAGTGTCTAATGAATGATTATCTTAAAAGGGAAAATACCTATTCTGCCTTTAAATTTGGAAATAATCCAAATGCCAATTACGGTATGTTGTAAGGTGACTTTAAACACTATATATCACATATATGTGATAAGTTATTTTCAATTCCTTCACATATACATGGTGATTAACTGAAGGAGTTTTTTAAATATTATATTAATTATATTAATAGAAGTTGCATATAATTCAATTATAAGCTTTCTCTTGTAACTTACCTAGTTATTTTGTAACTTAACTGTACTGTGATATTAGGCCAGGCAGATACTGTCTTTGTTATAGATATTTGTCTGAAAAAACTGTCTTTCTTTGTTTCTTAGTTTCTAAGTACCAAAAGTGTTTTTCCAAATAATTCCTAAAACATTACACAATATTTACAGTATTTAAAAATTGAAAAAATTAAAAATTAAAAATTACAGTATTATAAAAATAGCTTTCTTTGCATTAACATTAAATTTTATCACTCTAACTTTGCATATATTTCTACATAAATCCTTTGGTTGATTTTCAAAATACATATACCTTTTTACATGCATTTGATCCTAATGCTATTTTTCTAGGTTTCTTTCTAGAGGAGGACAATCAGGATGCAGGGGTCACTGACTTCCCCAAGGTAGCTGCTTAGCTGCAGAACTAGAGCCAGAACCCAAGCTTTAGGCTCTTTCTCCACAATCCCTTGGAGCCAAGCTGCAAAGTATTTTTAGTATTTCCACTCACTTCATGTCATGTAGAGCCAACAAATAATGATTTACATAAGGCAATAAAATAATGTATTCTACAGAGAGAAAACTGGGCTTGGATCATTTTGGAGAAAGACACAAACTCTCTTAAGCTGAAGTCATCATTTGAGCTTCTTTACAGGGAAGTTTTCTATGTGTGTTATTACTCCTGACTATGTGTCTACAGCCCTAATGAGTGTATTTCACTATCATGTTATTTTTAGTCTACACCGTTTTGGAGGCTAGGCAGCAGAAAAGTCAGGAGCACAGGTTTTAGAATCTGGGAGGGGCCTGCTCTCAGATTCAGGGACAGGGGCTAGTGCTGAGGGCCCAGGCTTTGGAGATTAAAACACATGTGATACTACCTCCAACCCACGAGAATGTCTCATATCAACACTAGAAACAAGGATTGTAGTTGGTGTAGTGAAAAGGGTGCCCTTGTATACCATTGTACTGGTCCAGCCCTAATGGAAAACAGCATAGAGACTTCTCAAAATATTAAAAATAGATCCAACACACAGTCCAGCAATTCCACTCCTAGGTATCTACTGGGAGAACACAGGAAAACTAATTCTAAGGGGTAGATGCACCCCTATTTACTATAGCACTAGTTACAATAGCAAGTTATGCAAGCAACCCAAGTGCCCAGTGACAGATGCATGGATAAGAAGAGGTAGTATATATACAAGCTGGGATACTACTGGACTATAAAAAAGATGAATTCTTGCTATTTGCAGTAACATGGAGAATATGCTGTGCGAACTAAGTCAGAAAGAGAAAGTCATAGGAGGATTTCACTCACATGTAGAATATAACAAAACAAAGCAACAGAGAAAACTAAACCAAAATAAACTTTAGAAATCTGACTGTAGAATTGAGTCTACCTGAGGTAGAAGTAGGGAGGCAGGAGTAAAGAGGGGCAGGGGTCCAATGGACTGCAGTGGAGGATTATTGTTGCTATAGTGGGGGATGTGGTATCACACATATTTGTAGAGGTGTGAACCTACACCCCTAAAACATTGTAAGCCAATGTTATCACAATAAACATAATTTAAATACATAAATAAATAAATGCAGTCACAGTTTAAGAAACTCTGGTTTCTGACAGCTCCTTTTACAGCTGAGATACTCCCAGCAGGCAAGCAGGCCAAAGCTTCAAGGCACAGGCCAAACCAGCAGCCACAGTTTCTTTTTCAGTCCTCATTCCAGATACCCAGACTTAAAATTCTCTACTCTGGAAGCTTAGTTTGCTTTCAGGACCTGACTGGCTTCTCCAAGGTTGCCCTTTCGGCATGGCTCACACCACTGGCAGAAGCTAGATCAAGCCCCAAGGTGGCCAAGGGCGACTGTGATGTGTGTGGGCAGATGCGAGAGTTAGGGCACCCACAAAGGTGTACACATGACCTCTGGGATGCAGACCGATAACCCTGATGGACATGAGTCAAAGGAAAGACAAAAGCCATAAGACCCTATTAACAGGTACTGAGAATGCATTTGACAAGATTCCACATTAACTTATTATAAAGGTGCACAAAAAATGGGGAAAGAAGGACCATACCTCAACATAATAAAGGCTATATATATATGACATCCCCTGAATGAAAACTAAATGTGTTTCCTCTAATATCAAATACAAGGCAAGACCGTCCACTTCCACCACCTCTATTCAGCACAGATAAATCTAAATTTGAACCTAAACTGTGGGCTTTTATGAAGTAATATTTATTATGGTAAGAATATCTGTGATATTTTATTTTACAATGTGTTAGCTTGACTTGTTAAATATTTATTATTTAGTATATGAGCCTCTCTTTGCTCTTTTGACCTGAGCCTTAAACCATTTTAGAGGCAGACCCTGCAAATAGAAGAGAATTTAAATCCTAGCTCAACAATTTAAGTAACTTCATAAGTTTAAGCAAACATCCTTTACAGTTTTGTGCTTGTTTGTCTGTAAAATAGGAGAATAATACCAATGGCCTATTAGAATTGGCAGAACAAATGTCTAATATCAAATTCAGACAGGGAGTGTTTAGTTTAGGATTTAGAACATTAAACTGTCTTCTTCCCCAAACATGAGCTATTATCAGTTTTTCTTCTTACCAGTTTAATGATGATTTTTTGAGCACATGACCAAAGTTACAGATAAAGTGAAAGTTTTTTTTTTTATTTTTGATCCACATGGCATTTAATCAAAATTATAGACAGAAAGGAGAAGCAAATTTGGTTTCGAGTGGCTCCTTTCTGGGTTCCGAAATGAAATGTTAACTGACAACCAGTCTTAACCTCCAGTTAAAGAACATATTATCATCCATGACTGAGGAACTGTGCGAGGGTGGGTGTACAGCAACATCTTAGAGTTTCCTTCCTTGTTCTGTGAGAAAAGAAAAGCTTCCACGGCAGTCATGAAAGTATGGAAGGTTCCTTCTTACACCTAGTCTGAAGAGCTGGTACTTCCTTCAACCCTCCCCTGGTTCCCACTCTTTTAAAGTAGGGGAATGTAGGAGATCCTGAAGTCCAAACAAGACTCAGCAAACAATGGAGAGGAAAAATGTTTCTAATGAGATGGAGTTCAGTGAGAAGTCTAAGGTAGCAAGGTAAGGAGACTTCAGGGAAGCCACAGAGAAGGCAGGGGAGTGACGCCGCTTTGGGGTTACCCTGAAGAAAGAGGGAAGGTACAGCCATGGAGTTAACCTTTGGGGAAAGGGAGTATGTGAATGAGTGTGAGTGTGTGTGTGTGTGTGTGTGTGTGTGTGTGTGTGTCTACACAGAGTATGGGTTTTGAATCTCCTTGTGGGTGATAGTTACTTTCATTTGTAAGCCCAGGAGGAACTTTAAAAATGCCATTTTAGCACAAAAATCTCTACAAGGAAAGACCTTATTTTTCATTATATAAAAAAAATGTAAAATGCTAGTAAAAAAAAATAAGTGCGTGTTTCTAGATAGTTCCAAATAGCTTTCATCAAAAATATTTTAATATACCTTTGCTTTCTGTCACCTTGGAACTTTTCTCATACTGGATAGAACTCTCATTTCTAGGGATACTTCTAGTTTGAAATAAGATTCTCCCTCTGTGACTATAGCATTCGTCAGTGTCATACGTGAAGGTGTTAAATAACACGGCAGCCTTGATATTTGGAATATAGATTTGTATGACGATCCGCCTGGGATTGAGGAACACTTGCTCATGCTGCATCTGGAATTCGGACTTGGAATCTTCATTTAATTGGGCATTAAGTCAAGATGTTTTTTAGTTAGGGATTTTTTGCCTTCTGGTATGCTATTTGTATGAAATTGAGTTCAGGAATATGGCATTGCTTCCCAGCAACACAAAGCATATCATCAGAAAAGAAAATGAGCTTATCAGTCATAAGAAAATACTCAATGTAATGTACTACCTTTTCCTCATAAATTCAAAGGACACCTCCTTGCTATTAGGGCCCATGGAGACCTACAGTCCTTGCCCTGCCTAGTCATTCACTATAGGCTTGAAACACTGGAGAGGTGGCCTCAATAATATCCATTGAACATTGATGAAGTGAGTGCTAGACCCATGTTATTCTGAAATTGTTATGATATTAGGTAATAAACACCCTAACTTTTTAACCCATTTCCCATGGGTTTTATACAGTTTGAAGAAATGTGCTTTATAAAACTAGTATGAAACTCATCCCATTTCAAAAAAAATGTTCTTATACATAGTAATAAACATTAATGGTACAAATTTTACTAAAAATACTAGGACGTGATACTGATTTTACTATTTTCTGATTAATACTCAATACTTTTTTAATTGTCAAGTTATTTATTCTGCCCAACCATTCTCCAGTGCCTCAGCAGTGCTACTCCCAGTTAAATTACCAACATCAGTGGGTGCATGTGTGGACCAAAAGACATGCACAAGCAGGGTCATAGCAGCAAGCAACCCAAATATCCATCACGGATAAATTGTGGTATGTGCGTCACTGAACGCTAGAAACATAATATTGGGTGAGAGAAGCCATTTGTACAGGAAAGCAGATGGCCCCATTGATAAACACAGTGTCAACAGAGGATGCTAAACCAGAGTGTTAGAAGTGGTGATGTTGTTACCCGAGGGATAGCCAAGAGATTTGGCTTGGGTGGTGTCAACAGGGCAGATCTGGTCTTCAGGTAGATAGTCTCCCCTTTTACTCATTCATAGATTTAATTTGCAAAATGCTTGTTTTTCAAAACTTTTTAACACATATACATACTACTTCCCCAGTCAAAGGTTGATTCTTAATACTGTTTCTTGTGTTTCATTTGTAAAGTTGGAAGGCCAAATTTTTGACATTTGAATGAGTTCCTATATTTTTAATTTTATTAAACAATCCTCTATAAAAATAAAATCAGAATTGAAAAAGTTTTTCAATTAAGGCACCATAATTTTGCTGATAAAGACCAATAAATGCATACTAATTTAAAAAACTAGTTTTTAACCATTATCTTAATTTTTTATAATTTATTTACTTATATAATGACTGGATCAAGAAGAGGTGGTATATATATTCAATGGAATACTATTCGGCAGTCAAAAAGATACACTCATGCCATTCACAGCAACATGAATAGACCTTGAAGGGGTTATGCTGAGTGAAAAAAACCATTATTTTTTAAATGAAGGGCTCCCCAAATAACCCAGCCCTTCTGGGTCCAAAGAGCACCAAGAGCATACTCTATCGAAAGAGAACACAAACACCAATTCAAAAGGAAACTTGTGCAACTATATTTAAAGCAGCACTGTCTATAATAGACAAGATATGGGAACAACCTAAATGCCCCAGAATGGATGAGTGGAACAAGAAGCTGTGCATATATACACAATGGAATATTACTCAGTGATTAAAAAAGATAAACTCATGCCCTCTGCAGCAACCTGAATGGAAATAGAAGGAATTATTCTAAGCAAAGTGAGCCTGAAGGGGAAAGATAAATACCAGATAGTTTCAGTTATATGTGGAATCTAGAGAAACAAAAGGAACAGACAAAGGCAAACTGTAACACCCTCAATAGCCTACTATAGATCTGAGACACTCAGGAGGGGAAGGGAAGAGGAAGGGAAGAGGGAAAGGAAAGGAGGAAGGGGAGGAGAGAATGGGGGAGGAGAGCAAAGTGGAGTGTGGTGGAAGACTGAGGGCTCTTTGGTGATGGCAAATCTATGGTGACTACACCTGAAGCGAGAAATCCTTATTTTGAAAAAATGAACATGTTTAAAATGAGTAAATGGAGAGCTCATCTACTCAAAAAAAAAAAAACCCAAAACGAAATTACATAATTTCAAAATAAAAGATTGTTAATTACATTGAATAAATATAGCTTTAACAAACCTTACAATAAATAGTCTTGTTTTTCTTATACTTCTATGGACAATTGGAAATTTCATTGATTTGAAGTCAGGGAGTGCGATACTTCTATTTTTGTCCCTTTCCTCGGTATTGCTTTGGCTGTTTGATCAGAGATCCATTCGGAGTGGGATGTTGTCTGTCAGCGCTCTGTGTGAGTATGTATGCTTATTCTTAGTAATATCACTATAGGCTTCAAGAAGGCTTTTAAAATGTCTCCACATCACTCTACTGAATTTAGACCCTAGAATATCAACCAATGAAGCGACGTCTCCGCCCTGAGAGAGGCTCACTCTGGAAGCTGCATCCCAGACAGCTACAGGCTGTGCATGCTCTCTGGGGCAGGTGTTCCCCAGGCCGAGGGAGGACCTCCCTGCAGGATTTATCTCCACTCTTTTCAAGTGTCCCGTGTGAGGTTTTGTTATCTCTTCATGTGTCCTCTTGCTTTCCCTACATTTTCTGGCTTTTGCCACTTACTGAGAGTATTTTTTCCAATGCTAATTGCCTGTCGCTCTCTGTGATTAGCAAAGCCTCTAGAGACCAAAGTAAACATAGTTCTGGCTACTGCTCTTTATCCTTAGCTTTTATCTGGCCTAATGCCAACACAAATTCTCCTATTACATCTTTGAAAATGCTTCAAGTGTACAGTGGTTCATGCCAAAATCACCATGAACATAAAGCACAGCATATTCTGTTTGGGTTGATAAAGAAATAATATCGTGTTGTTTTTCTTCTGTCTGTACATAGCCTAGCATTTAGGTATTTTATCTCTCCCGTGCCAAGCCAGATCATGTTTCACATTTCTTTGCATGTTTTTTTGGATGTCCCTTTGGTATTAAAATGTGTAGTCCAAAAAGAAGAGATCGATGTTTATTAAGCATTTATTCAAATGGGAAACGGACTTTTCCCATTTTTTTATCGTTTGATTAAGATTAGTTTATTGTGGATCAAGACCAGTGGCTAGTGCTTGCAAGGGGCACAATGGATAATTGCTATGCCGTGCAGTGGGTGATGTTTTACAAATTCACAGGAAAAGTGTTAATGGGATCAGACATTGTTGTGACAGGAACTTTGTTGCCTCTCTGAGGCGGGAACACGATGAAGGACACAGCAGTCGCCGAGCAGGTCTGCAAGGCGAGACTGCTACTTGAGGGGACGTTCTTGTGCCACTTATTAAAAGCACATGGGCTGGTAAAAGCTGATCGTGAGGCAATGGTATGAGGAATAAGATCCCGGGGTGGGATAGGAATGGGGGACAAAGCTTTATGAAGGGACATCGTGACCATACGTCAAGAGACATTTGTGTCAGCGAGTGTTTGGTGTTACCACAGGCAGAGTTGTCCGAGACCACCTTGGAGACAGTCACGTAATCAGGTCAGCAGTGGCCCCAGGCCTGCCTCGTGATACGGGCTATTGTCCGTAGGTGTCAAGGAAGGTCTGCTATGATCTGAGAGAGCCAGTAGGTCACAGTTGCCCATGAGTGGCCGGCTCATAGGAACCCACAAGTAATATATTGACAGAAAGTCAATGAAAGATGCTGAAAATACCTATAACTGAATACACATACACTCAGAGCTCATTCTAAGTCAGTGTCTTCTTCGTATGAGAACACTGAGGAAAGCCCTTAGCTTGTAAGAAGTCATGTAGACTCACCTCACGACAACATCAGTTTCTTAATAGGTCAGTCATCGAACTCGGAAACAACCGATCTTCCAGTTTGAGTAGCCCTTTCTCCATAAACACAAGAGGGGCTGTATCTGTTGCGATACAGGGATTAATAATTTATGGAGTGGGAATTTCATGATGGAGAGAAAGTGAACGAGACTTAGTCTGGAAGAGGGCAAATGGCACAGCAGGACATACATCCAGCAGTTACAGCTCTGCCCGCTTCCATGCTGCCCAAGGGAGTGATTCCATGATACGCAGACCTTGCTCTGTGTCCTGCGACTAGGACAGAGCGGGCAGAGCTGGACACTGCGGGACCTCACTCTCCAGTGCTCTGTGCCACCCTGGAGGACATGTGGGGACATTAGAACTTGGAAGCTTTAATCACACCACAGTATTTACCCCAATGTGCTCTCCATTTGCAAGTGGAGCGAGGTGTTTGGGCATAAGGAGGGACTCAAGTGCATAGCTTTGTTTAGCTACTTATTACTATTATTTAGATTTGTTTGTTGTGTGATTTGGAACACAATAGGATCATCTCCACAAGCTAGAGTCTAAACTTTGTATCTGATTAAACAAATTTTGTCTCATTTCCTATTTCAAAGTCATCCTTTGAACACATCTAAGCTAGAAATGGAAAATATGACATCATGAAAAGATGTGTACTTTATACTCTAAGGTGAAATGTATAATTGTATGCTTTTGATCTTGTTTATAATATGTAACAATGATAACAATGAAAACAACTATTTCACAGGATATTCCAGGTACAGGTCAGAATGAGACTTCTAAAATCCTTCCCTTTAGCAGTTTATAATTTCTGGGCAGTCTTCCAGATGTCAAAGTCCCTTTTGAATGCGTTCATAATTTATGAGAATTTATGAAATATTAAAGTAATTCTTGTTATATTATAATTAAATAATTTTATCAATTTGTGTGTGATGTTGATGAATTCCTAAGAAAGAATGTTCAATTTGCCTACTCCGAATGCCATGGGGTAGTCGAAAGCAAAATTGATTTTTAACATATCAAACATCAATTTTATTTTGATGGTAGAATGACAGTTCCCTTTGTAAGCAGCTGTGGGTTTCAGAAAATCCCTGCCTGGGTCTGAATATGAGCTCTGATAGACACTACATAAGCTAGAGAAATCCTTCAGCTTCTCAGCCCTTTGACTTCTCATCTAGAAAATGAAGCCTTGATAGATGGGTACTCACAAGAACTGTCAGACAGAGGAAATAAGATAGCAAATGAAAAGTCTCACCATAATATCTAATTCATAGAGCTTCAATCAATGCTTTTACCATTGTAATGTGATGCCACAGGATTTAGGCATTGTCTTAAAATAAGATAAAATTCAGGAATAGCCTACAACAGTAAGAAAATGGTTGTATTCATTTATCATTTGTCAAAAATGTATTTTTATACCTTCTCAGCTCCAGATTTTGCTGAATACTTGGCTATAAAAAACAAATAAAAATAAGATAACCAAAGGAGAATGGAGGAGATTGATATTAAAGTACTTATAGGAAAAAAAAATCACAGGTACAGAAAGAAAGATACAGATTTATATCCTTTCATGTCATCTTAAATTATTGAAATTTATACCTCTTTAATTTAGCCTTCACCAAAAGGCCTCAACATCTCCTCCACACTATTTGTGAAAAAAATGTATTTACCTAACCATATGCCCATTACAAATAGAGAAGTCCAGAAGTATATAGTGGCATTTGAGATATATTTAAGTAAAGATACTATCAAAGATCTGAACTTCCTGTCTCAACACTACTTACTGAGCCTGAAGATTTTCAATTGCATAAGATCCACCATGGAAGGACATGAAAAAATATCTTTCTTGCTTTCTGGGTTCCACTGATTTCAATTAATTTTTTTTAAAGTGTACCTTATAGTGACTTTTAGAAATGTTTAACCCCAAGTGCCTTAGAACATAAGGATGCAATAGGGTATACTGTGCTTTATGCTTTCATATCGGAGTGGTGTCTGTGACGAGAGATGACTAATGAAAACAAATGGCTTTATTGAGTTCAATTCCCTGGTGTAAGGACATTTTAGATCTTGCTTCCAAGACAAAGAGCCACTTTATGTAACTTGTGGAAAAGATTCATTTTATTGTGATTACCCAAATTCTTGTTTTAGATGGAAAAACTCCCTTCAGCGGATCAATACTGAATAGAAGAGCTACACCTATCCCCTGGTTTTTCTCCTATTACATCTAACACAAACCAGCACATCTTTAATATTGACTTTGACTGACAAATTCAGAGGATAGAGCTGGATTGCAGCTGCAATCAGGGTGCAGCGGAAGAGAGCTGTCAGGCTGGGAAAACTTGAGCTGTTTTAGCACCCTGCTTCGGCTAAGCGATGTCTCAACTTCATTAATTACCCTGTCTGAATTCTTACTACCCTCAAGAACACTTAATTCCTTATGTTTTTTTT
>PVIJ01020688.1:0-20369 GCA_004024925.1 Scalopus aquaticus | reverse complement strand
AGGTGGTGCCAGGCTCAGGGCTGGGTAGGACTCTGCTGTCCCTGTCACAGGAGGGCTCTGCGGGCTAGGGAGCCTCTTCCCCTCTCCCCCTCTTCATGCCTCTTTTGTGTCCTCCTCCCTGAAAGCTGGGGCAGGGGCTGTGGGAGAACAGTGCCTGAGGTCCCTTCCAGCTCTGCTCCATCCTCCACAGTGCCCTCCACGGTTAGGGGGGGCTTCTCTTAGGAGCGCCATTTGGCCTGAGTGGGGACCCCTCCAGACTGTGGCCACTGCTCCCTTCCCCAGAATCCAGCCACCTCAGCAGGGGACTCAGAGCTCCTCTTGGGCTGGCCTTCCCTGCTGGGCTCCCACACACTCACAGCCCTCCTCTTGGCCTGGGGCACTCTCAAAAGGGTCTAGAACAACCCCAGTCTGAGGTCTGGGTGACAGAAGTTGGGACAGAAGAGACAGAGTCACAACCTTGGTTATTTGAGTCAACGAACTTATGAAATATATAAGTGTGTGTTTTTGCTTCTTTTCTGTATACACTTGATGCATGACACAGATGTCCTGGAGAGGATCTAGGTGACAGAATTTGGAGTAGGGGCAGGGTATCCTATGTAATTTATGGGGCCCTTGTTCAAAAAGAGATTTTTAAAGTACTGTTACAGGGCAGGGTGAAGGGCACCCCAGAATCCCCAAAACTGCCTGCTCTAAGTATTGTAGGTTCTGCCATCTGCCACATCAAGACAAATTTAGTGTGTAAGACCTTTAATGGAAAGGAACTTTAATACAATTAGTGTACAACAAAGAAAAGGCAAAAAATAAAGTTTCCAAATCAAGCACCCAAAGTTACCCATCCCCTCATAGGTAAATGGCCAGTCAAACAGGGTTGGTCCAAGGCAGGGCCACTGAGGCCCAAAAGCCTGTCATATGTCTAAGGCACCTCCTGGTGGGCACCCATAGGAAAGTAACAGAAGGGGCCCAGCACATCTGGGACAGAAGGAGCAAAATCACAACGAAGATAAAAGCTGCCATTGTTAACCTCCTCATGGGTCACTCACCCACATCTGTTTCAACCAGTCCAGGGCTAAGAAGCAATGGCCTCTCCTTCACTTGTCTCTGCTCCACGGGCCTCCTCCCGGTCTCAGCCTGTCTGCCTTCCTTCCTTCTCCAGTCTCCTCTCCAGCCTCTTCCCTACCCCCACTCAGCTCCACCCTTCCTTGCGTGGGGCAGGGAAGCTGGAACCTCCCCTTTCCTGGGGATTACCCTGTTCCAGTGCCATCAAAGGGACTAAAATGTAAAGCTTTTCTTTCTACAGTTTTACTCTTCCGTGTGTGCACATGCTTCACTCACCTTCCACCAAGCCTCCTATGCCGTTGTCCTAGCTTCTTCCCTCCCTCATGCCCTCCTCAACCCCCTCCACCACCCTTTGATAACAAGTATATTTTTCACAGTCTGAAAGTTATTTTCGTTGTGTTTTGCCAATTTGTTTGCTTTGCTTATTTATATTTCACAAATAAGTGAAACCATCCGGGATCTGTATTTCACTTTCTCACTTAGAATAATCACCTGAGGGTCCATCCATTTTGTCCCCAAAGGCCCTATTTCCTTTTACTCGAAAGCGGAGTAGGATTCCATTGAGTATATATTTCACAATTTCTTTATTCAATCATCTGTCATTGGACATTTAGGTTGTTTCCATGGCTTGGCTGTTGTGGACAAGCTACTATGAACATAGGAGTGCATAAATCTTTTTGTATTAGAGTTTTCATATGCTGTGGGGAAATACTTAACAGTGGTATTGCTGGATCATGGGGCATTTCCATTTTTTTTAAGATTTATTTATTTATGCATACAAGCTGGGGTATAAGCCAGAGGTGTGGAGCGGCAAGAGGGTTCTCCAGAGACAGAGTGGGGAGCAGAACGGGCAGATCGACGGAAATACACTGCTGAGGGGAACAGCAGGTGAGGCAGGAGAGGTCTGCCATGCCATGTGGGAATCTCCCCAGCTGGGCTTTGAACTCGCTGCTGCTGACAGCTCCACAGCACAGCTTAATGGCTGCGCCACCAGGGAGGGCCCTGCATTTCCATTTTTAAAAAGATTTATTTATTTATTTATGTATACAAGAACTGGGGTATAGGCCAGACGTGTGGGGTGGTGAGAGGATTCACTAGAGACAGAGTGGGGAGTGGAACAGACTGACTGAAATACACTGCTGAGGGGAGCAGCGGCAAGACAGGAGAGGTCTGCTGCGCCATGTGGGAAGCTCCCTGACAGGATTGAACTGATGCTGCAGTGGCTGCGGACAGCTTCATTGTGCTGAGACTTAACCAGGTGCGCCAGCAGGGAGGCCTATTTGTTCTGAATCTTGCTGAAATCCCATGTTTTGAGGGAGTTTTGTATTCATGGAACATGGGAAATGTAAGTGGGGCAGTAAGAACAGCACACACATACACTGTTGTACTTCCTATCTTAGCCATTTGCCAATACCACACTGTCTTTATTTCTGCAGCCTTATGTGAAGGCTCAAGGTCAGGTATTATTGTTGTTCTTTTCCGAGATTATTTTGACTTTTTTAAATAGAATCCATGCATTTCCTTTCAAATTTTAGAAGTAGATTATTGCTTTTCACTAAAAAAGTCAACTGGGATATTAATTGGAATTACACTGAATGTACAGTTCAATATGGGGATGATCACAGGTTTGATACTATCAAGTCTTCTAATACATGAGTATGGTATGCTGCATCATTTTTTAGGTCTTCCATAATTATCCTCAGTGATATATTGTAGTTTTCAGTGTACAAGTCTTCATATATTTCATTAAATTTATCCCTAACTACGTCTTGTGTTTTGATGCCATTGCAAATGCTATTTAAGTTTTTTCATTTTGTAATTGCTTATTTTTAGTGTATGATATATACTTGATTTTGGATATTAATCTTTTATCCTGATACCATACTAAACTCATTTATTCTTTCTAATAACTGAATTCTTATAGGACATTCTTTTCGCGTGCTCATTCTATCCCTGCAAATAAGGGCAGTTTTATTTTCTTTCCTATTTACGTGTCTTTTTTCCCTTGCCTTATTGCACTAACTAGGATTTCCACTACGTTGTTGAATAGCAGTGGTGAGAACAGACATCCTTGCATTGTTCCCTGTCGTAGCAGGAAAGGATTCAGTTTTTCACTCTTAAGTATGTCAGCTGTGGTTTTTTCATAAATGCATTATTTCAGCCTGAGGATTTTCTTTTCTGTTCATAATTTCCTGAGAGATTTTGTTATAAATGGGGATGGTTTGTCTTTTATCAAATGCTTTTTTCTGTATCGAGAGATGGTCATAATTTTATCCTTTATTATGTTAATATGTGGAATTACATTGACTTTTGAATGCTCAACCAACTTTGCTTTTCTGGGATAAACCTTACTTGGTCTTGATGTGTTTATAAACTTTTTATAGATAACTGGATTCAATTTCCAAAAATTTAAAAGAACTTTTGTATTTATATTCGTGAGGTATATTGGTTCTCATTTTCTTAAAATGTTTTTGTTTTAGTATCAGGATAAATCTGGCCTCATTATGCAATAGACTAGACTGTTTCATCTACTTTCTGAAAGTTTGCTTAAAATTGCTATTATTTCATCCTTAAATGTTTGCCAAAATTCACTAGTGAAGACATCTGGGACTGGAGTTTTCTTGGAAGGTTTTTAATAACAAATTAATTTTATTTCATAGACATAGGCAGTGGCGCGCTGGAGCTGCCTTGTACCGGCTAATGAGAGCTGATTGTTTTCATCTCTGAACAAATCCTTATTCAGTGATGTCACATTGATAAACTGATAATGGCTGTGGTTTACACCATGGAAATTAAATAGGCTTACGAATCAGGGGCTTTATTTTCTTTCGGAAACCTGGTGACCAAACGCTGCTTTTGGTCTGCAGGTTTTCTATTTACTTTTTGAGTGAATTTGGTAATTTGCGTCTTACAAGGAATTTGACAATTTTATCTGCGTTACTGAGTTTATTAGCATAAAGTGGTTTATAATATTTCCATCTATCCTTTAAATGTTTGGAGGATCTGTAATGATGGCCCCATTCAGCATTCAAAACAGATAAACATGCAATTTGCAGCAACATGGATGGAGCTAGAAGGGATCATGCTCAGCGAAATAAGCCACAAAGAAAGAGAAAAATATCGAATGGTTTCACTTATAACAGGAATTTAGGGAAACCAAATAAGAGAGAGACATTCAGCGAGGGAGGGGGAGGATAAGGGCTCAAAATGGGGGAGAAAAGAGGACAAGGGACTATGGTGACGGTTCACGGGTCTGCTGTGCCATGTGGGAATCTCCCTGACCGAATCTCCCTGACCTCTGCTGTGCCATGTGGGAATCTCCCTGGCCAGGTATTGAACTGGTGTCACAGTGGCTCTGGATAGCTTCATAGTGCGCACTTAACCCGTTGAGCCACCAGGGAGGCCCTGATTTTTGTGTTTTATTCTATTGATATGGTGTTTTGTATTGATTTCTGAATGTTAAACCAACCTCACATTCCTGGAATAAATCCTACTTTGTCGTGTAATGTAGTTCTTTTTATATATTGCTGGATTCACTTTTTTTTTTTTTAGTATTTTTGAAAGATTTTTGCATCCAATTTTATGTAAGATAATAGTTTGTAATTTTGTTTTTCATATGATGTCTTTATATGGTTTACATAACAGGATAATCCTAGACTCATAGAATGAGGAAGTAATCTCTCCTCTTCTGTTTTTTTGAAAAGTTTGTGAAGAAGTGGTATTTATTCTTCTTGCCATGTTTAGCAGAATTTAGCAGTGAAGCCATCTAGGCCTGGACTTAACCTTATTGGTAGCTTTGTCTTTATTAATTTATTCCCTTTACTTTCATAGATGTGTACAGAATTGCTGTTTCTTGTGGAGTCAGTTTTGGTAGTTTGTGTCTTAACAGGAATTTGTCCATTTCAACTAATTTATTGGCATATAATTATTCATAGTATTCCTTCATGATCCTTTTATTTCTGCAAAGTCGATAGTAATGTCCTGTCTTTCATTTCTGATTCTAATAATTCGAGTTTTTTTTTTCTGGGTAATCAATCTAAAGATTTGTCAGTTTTGTTAGAGAACTAGCTTTTGGTTTTACTGATTTTTCTCTTGTTTTTCAATTCTCTATTTCACCAATTTCTGCTCTATTCTTTATTACTTCTTCCTGATTGCTTTAGGTTTAGTTTGCTCTCTCAGGGTCTTACAGTAAAAGGTTAGAATATTAATTTTTTGAGATTTATTTTATTAATTTATTCATACAAGAACTGGGGTGTAGGTCAGAGGTGCAGGGGCTGAGAGGATTCACCAGAGACAGAGGGGGGAGCAGAACAGGTGGATCTACTGAAACACACTGCTGAGGGGAGCAGCAGGTGACAGGAGAGGTCTGCTGTGCCATGTGGGTCAGCTCCCTGGCCAGGATGTAACTCATGCCACAGTGGCTGGTGGTAGCTTGACAGCAGTGAGGCTTTAACCCCTGAGCCACCAGGGAGGCCCAGAAGGTTAGATTATTGATTTGAGATCTTTCTTTTTAATATAGGCATTTGCAGCAATAAACGACCCTCTAAGCATTACATTAACCGTTTCTCATTAAGTTTTGTATATTGTGTCTTCATTTTCAGTTATCTCAACATATTTTCTGATTTCCCTTTTAATTTCTTCTTTGAGAAGAAATTTCTTCTGATTATTTCTTCTATTTCTTCTATTTAATTTCTTCTGATTATTTAGGATTGTTTTGTTTAATTTCCCATATTTGTGTATTTCCTGAATTTCTTTTTTGTTTCAGGCCATGTTAGTGGAAAACATACTTAGCATTACTTCTAATTTTTTCAGATTTATTGTGCTTTATTTTGTTGCCTACCATATTGTTTATTCTACAGTATATTTCATGTACACTTGAGAAGAATGTATATCCTACTATTGGATGAAGTGTTCTGTAATCTCTATTAGATCTACTTATTTTATAGTGTTGTTCAAACCTCTATTTTTCTCCTTCGTCTTCTGCCTAGTTCTATTCATTATTAAAAGTTGAAAGCAGAAGGAGAAAGAAAAATATTGAATGGTTTCACTTATAGGAGAAATATAGGGGAACCAAATAAGGCATCAAGGGAAAAAAACAATAATAATAAAAACACAACAAAATGAAACAAAAATAAACAATTATAATGAGAGACATTCTACAGGGGAGGGGGAGGAAGAGGGATCAAAATGGGAGGGAGGAGCACAAGGGACTATGGTGATGGTGCACGGGTGGATTGGTGGTGGGAATTCTTTCGGGTCTACACCTGAGTAAAGAAAACAAACATAAAACAATGAACAATGATGTAAAATATATTAATTAGTTTTATTATTATTATTATTATTATTATTATTATTTATGGTTTTTACATTATTGTGTATTTTCCGTAGGTTACCCACCACTGATTAGTTAGTTATTAAAAAGTTGAAAGCTTGCAGTTATTATTGTTGAATTGTCTGTTTCTTCCTTCATTTTAATCAGTTTTTCTTAGTGTATGTTGATATTCTATTTTTAAATACATATGTAACTTAAATCTTACTGATGGATTTATCCTTTTATCATTATAAAATGTCTCTCTAACCTCTACTAACGTTTTTGTTTTGAAGTACATTTTGTGTGATACAGTGATAGCCTTTCCAACTTTCTTGTTCCTGTTTTTATGTATTTTTAATCATTTCTTTCAATCCATTTGTATCTTTTAATTTAAAGTATGTTTCCTGTAGACAAGATATCATTATATTTGGGTTTTTTTTTATATCCAGTTTGACAACTCTTCCTTTTATTGGATAGTTTAATTCCTTTACACTTTGTTATTACTGATACAGTTGGATTTGCATCAGCCATTTTACTTATTATTTTCTATATATCTCATATTTTTTTTGTTCCTTTATTCTTCTTTTGCATTAAGTGAATGTTTTCTAATGTTGCATTTTAATTTCATTAATGATTTTTTGCTGTATTTTTTAGTTATTTCATTAGTGTTTGCTCTAATGCATACCACATGCGTATTATCAGAATCACCTTCACATTTAACTCACTTGATTCTAGTGAGATATAGAAATATAGCTCCTATGTAGCTCTATTCCCTTCCTCTCCTTTTTGGTGATTTTATTGTTATTCTCTTTCTTCCCTTTTTCTCATTTTATTGTTTTATATATATATATATATATATATATATATATATATATATATATATATATATATATAATACCTATACGTCCTACAAACTCAATCATATACTGTTATAATTACTACTTTATGTAACTTTATATTTTTAAAGATTCATAGAGAAGAAAGGAATAGTTTTTGTTATGTTAACCTATATATTTATCCATTCTTGATCTCTTCACTTGATTCCTCTGGATTTGAGTTACCATTGGAGTCATTGTCTTAGCCAAGATAACACTTAATAGTGACCAACAGTTCTCTGAAGCGCTGCGTATTTATCTTCAGCTTTTTTTTCTCTCTGCTGTTCATATTGTTTAATTTCTACCAGTGTATATTCAAGTTCACTAACAAGTCTGCCAGTTCAAATTTCCTGTTGAATTTTTCATTTTGGTCATTGTTTTTTTCAACTCCTGAATTTCCATGTTTTCTTTTTTATTAAAAATAATTTATTAATTTTCTGCGTTTAAAGTCACATTGTCATCATATTTTCCTTTACTCCTTTAATCACTGTTTTCTGTATTGCTGTGATCATTTTTATGTTGGTTACTTTGACGTCTTTATTAAATTTGACATCTGGCCATTCTCACAGGGCATATCTATTCTCTGCCTTTTTTCCTTATATATAGGTCTTACTCTCCTATTCCTTTGTACATCTCCTAATTTTTTCTTAGAAACTGCACATTTTATTTTATTTTTTTTATAATATATATATATATATATTGTAGCAGCTCGGGGTATTGGTCTTCCTCCCCTCCCAATCAAAGGCTTGTTATTATTGTTTCCATATTTGTTTAATGACTAGCTGGATTATTTTAGATAACCCACCTAATCACTAAACAGATAATGTATGTGCTCAAACAGTGTGGAACCTCCTATGTTGCTTCTTAGTAGGCATAGTGTTAGGTGTGCTTGCAGTCTCCCTGAGGTGACAGTGCTTTTGACAGGGCTCTCTGCAAGTCTAAGTCCCTGACCACACAGACCTGTTAACCACCACTAATAACTTGATAATTGCTCTATTGTTTTCAACAATTCCCCGAAACATAGATTGTTCTGCTGACTGAGATTAGCTCTCCTGAGAGGTTGCCTTCTAGCTCTCCCTTTCCTGGATTTTTCTCTGATAAATGAGTTTACCTACAATTTAGTCTTTATCTCGAATGAGTCTACCAATGTCCTCTCAATTGTTTTCCACCTTGAATAATGTTATCTTGCCATGGACAGCTGGGACAACCGATGAATTTCTCAGCTATTACAAAGACTCGGAGTCTAAATGAATTTGCAACAGGGGAGGCTGGAGAGAGTGCCATGGAGAGAAGCTCTGCCTTTCACTCTCTCTGCCCAAGGTTTTATTAAAGATAAGAACAAAGGAACAAGCAAACAGCACACAACTGTGTTTATGCTTATACAAATTAATAAGTTATTGCTGAAAACAAGTTTTTCTAGTTAGTAGGGAACATGCGCACAAGCCATTAGGTCCTAAGAGAACAGGAATCAATTTTGGGAAGAAGTTCTGTTTGCAGAACTTCTAACATCCTTCTAACTCCGTGTGCAGAGTAACCAGGCAAAAACAAAAGACTACAGCTCTCCTTAGGGCGACTGACTGCCAACATTATCTGAACCAAAAGCATGTGTTTTTCAGTAACAACCAGTTCTCTGACTCTCCAACACCGTCTGGGTTTCCTTCAGTTTAATTCAGTTCTGACACTAACTCATCAGAGTTAGTACAGACCACAGGTTAAGGACTCAGTCCTACAAGAATGCATTTACGTCACATAGCCCACAAATGGGGATCCCAGGCTACCCACACTTCTGTCCAGACTTACATAAATTAGGGGTTTTTCATGATCCCCTCCTTAGTTTCAATAATTTACTAAAACAACTCTCAGAACTTAAGAAGCTGCTTCACTTGTTATTATAGGTTCATTGCAAAGGCTCCAGTTCAGGAACAGCTAAATGAAAGAGAGACCAAGATTTTAGGAGGTGGGAGTGGTGCAGGGTTTCCATGCTTTCTCTAGGCACACTCTTTCCAAACACATAGATGTGTTCATCAACCCAGAATCTCCCCAAACCCTGTAATTTAGGGAGGGTATATGTGTTGCCAAAGGTGGGCCTGCTCCCCAATGTCACAGAAGCCAATACCATACCACCGGCTCTTGGTAAAAGAAATGGCTTAATGCGAGGTCACCTGTCTGGAGCCCAGAGTCAAGGCTCCAGTTTCTCATCCTTGTCACCAAACCTTGTTATTTCTTATCCTTTTCATTTTAGCCATCATATTCTGAGTGAAGTGTTAGCCCTTTTGGTTCTGATTTTATTTTTGTAATGACTAATGAATATTGAACTTCTTTCATGTGCTTGTTGGCTAGCTACATATTTTTGGAGAATTTAAAAACTGGGTTATTTGTCTTTTTTATTTATGTCTTTTACATCATTGTGTAGTCCCTGTAAAATTTCCACCACCAATTCACCATGAACCATCACCATAGTCCCTTGTGCTCTTCTTATTTGTCTTTTTATGATTGAGTTCCCAGAGTTTTTTGTATATTCTGGAAATTAGTCCCTTATCAGATATATGATTTGTAAGTATTTTGCAAATACTTTTCTGGGAATTGTCTTTTCACATTCTTATTGGAATCACTTGTAGCACACAAAAAAATTCATTTTGGTGATGTCTGCTATATCTTATTTTTGGTCACATGTGCTATAGTTTCTTAGAATTTTATAATCTTAGTTCTTATCCATTTATAAGATGTCCTAGAGAAAAAGGGGTCTCAGTCAAGAACTCAGAATAGTAGAGGGAAAATGATTTTTCCTGTGCTATAATTTCTGGTGGCCCGGATGAGACTGCTGGGATACCTAACTTGCTGTTGGAACCTGCAGATGGGACTCTGGGAAAACTAGCAGAAGCTGGTGACAGTAAGAATTCTTACCATTGTCACCTCCCCTGCATCTCTGTCTGTAGTGCCTGCTTTGAGAGACAAAGGTAAAATTTCATATTGTCACTTTTCTAAATTCAGACCCATGAACTTGGTATTGGGGTACCCATTGGTTACTGATTATTGTCCTCCCAGGGACAGCTATTGTTTTCTTCATTTTGTGTCCTGAGGACTTGACTTGGCTTTTCTCCTCTCAGGGCACGCGGTGTCTGTACTTTCATGTACAGGCGGCTCAGCTTTTAGGTTAAGGAACCCAAGGATGTTGCCACACAGAAATGTTCGTTGCAACCATTTGTGGCTAGCATGCTATTGAGCGTTGCCAGCTCTCGGGAGAATTGTCTTAAGTCTTTCTTTTGATTACCTTTGTAAGTGGTTCTAGATTGTGGGAAGTCTGCATCTCTTGTACCCTTTGGACATACCTCCTGCATCCATGTTTAAACCATAAAACAGGCTTATTCATTTGGTTTCAAGGAACTTCATGTGTATTCTTTGGTTCACAAGGAAGAGGACAAAAAATAATAATAAAGAATTCAATACTGTCAGGAATATTTACTCTATCTCAGCTGAGACTTATTTCTTCATGACCATCCATGTACTTTCTGTGGGCTTGTGCTCGAGCATTCCAAAGGATGGGCCTCATTTCTGAGGCTGCCTCTTCAGAGTAGTCCCCACTGACAAATAATACTATGCTGTGAGCCCACTAAAACTGGTTAGTAGTAGGCTCTCTTAAGAACTCTTATCTACCCTCAGAAAAGTAATTGAGATTAACAGACTTCCATATAGACAGGGAGGGGCCCAGATATCCAAATTCTGAGCAAGTCTGACCCACTCCCCAGAGTAACAATCTATATGTTGTAACCTTGAAGAATAGTCTGTAGACATAAATGGTCCAGAAAATAAAATGACAAAGCAGACATTAAAAAGTTTTAATGAGGGCAGGCTCATTCAGCCATTTTGTAAGTTGATCTCCAAAAAAGCTTTGAATTTATTTGTGATAAATTTCAGTGAAGTTGGAGGGAGGGAATGCAAGAAATTAGGCATTCATTCAGTCAAGGAAAACACATTATTATATGTATTAGGGTACTTAGTTGCAAGTCACAGACACCAGCTCTGGCTAATTTAAACAGGGCATGTATTAAAAGGGTATTGGGTAGCCCTGGTATGGGGATAGGACTAGGACGCAGAGAAAGCTTATAGTTTCCATAATTAGGAACAAATTCAAAATTATACTGGAGAATCAATCTGATTTCTATCCTTATAGTTTGCTTTTTCCAGAATATCTTATAAATGGGACCATACTGGGATGTAGCCCTTTTTTTTGACTTCTTTCACTTAGTCTGATGAATTTGAGTCATTCATATTTTTGCATGTACCAATAATTTTTCTTCTTTTTCATTACTAGTAGTATTCCATTATATAATGGTACCACAGTTTATTCATTCACTATGTGAGGGCACTTAGATTGTTTCCAGTTTGGAGCTATTATGAATACACTTATTAAAATGTCCAATTCTCTTGAGTAAATACCTAGGCTTAGAATTACTGGGTCATATGGTAAATGTCTGCTGCCAGACTTTTCCAGAGTGACTATGCCATTTTTTATTCTCACCAACAATGAGAGTTAGTTGTTCTGCATTCTTGCAAGGGCCTTTTTTTTTTCCATCTTTTTTTTTAAGGGTTGCTCTAGGGATTGCAATATACATCCTTAACTTTTTATAGCTTACTTAGTGTTAATCTTTCATAGCTTCATGTGAAAATTATAAAGTTGGTAAACCCTGTAGATCTATCTCCTATCTGCCCTCCATGTCTTTCATGGCCCTTTACACCAGAGCATCATCTATGTCACATTTATATTTATTTTAACTCCCATAAGATAATATCTTTACTTGCAAGGAATTTTTAATAACTGTCCTTTTTTTTGGTGTATGTTTTTGTTTTTATAGTTTAGCCACTCCGATAGATGTGTGGTGGTATCTCATTATGGTATTCATTCTCATTTTCTTGATGATTAGTGATGTTTAACATATATATTTTTTAAATTTTATTTATTTATTTTTGTGTAGAAGAATTGGGATGTAGGCTAGAGGTGCGGTGCGGGGGGTGAGAGGATTCACCAGAGACAGAGTGGGGAGCAGCATAGGCGGATTTACTGAAATACACTGCTGAGGGGAGCAGCAGGCGAGGCAGGAGAGATCTGCTGCGCCCTGTGGGTTAGCTCCCTGGTGGGGGATTGAACTTAGGCTGGCACGGTGATAGCGAAGTGGCCATAGCCCTGAGCCTTAATCCCTAGGCCACCGGGGAGGCCAGATGTTGAACATCTTTTCATATGATTGTTTGCAATCTTCATTTCTTCTTTGGCGAAGCATCTGTTCAAATCTGTTGCCTATTTTTAAACTTTGTAATTTGGTGACTGCTGGTGCTCAGCTTCGTGTTTGGGTGCGATGTCCTCAGGATCCTCCTCCCGCCCTCCTCTTCCGTCTGTCCAGAGTGCTGCAGAAGGAGGCAGAGCAGGAGTCCCAGATGAGAGCCGGCATCAGGACATGAAGCGAGAGCTCCCCACTGTCAATATGCTGGGTGCGTTTGCCAGATACTTAAGGCCGGAAAGAAAGATCAACATGATGACAGATAAGCTCAAAGCACATGTGAAAGCTCAGGCAGCTCAGTTGGCCAAGATCAAATGGGTTCTAAATGTTACTTTCTACATATTGCAAACTGCGCTGATAGTCTCGCTCATATGGAAGCATTACTCGGTGGCTGTGGTGCCGAGTTAATGGCTAACTCCACTAGACCACCTGGTAGCATTTCCTGCTAGAGCAGCAGGTGGTGTTGGTATTACCTGTTGGATTTTGGTCTGTAACAAAGTCAAGGCTATTGTGCTTTACCCTTTCAGCTGAAAAAGAAGATGAATGCAGCTACAACATTAAAAAAGAAAAAGGGACGGATTTTAGTAAGTTAAACTGATTTACATTGTTTCTTTTCTTTTTTTTTTAAGAAACAGGTGCACAGGTTAGGTTTTTTTTGTTGTTGTTGAGTATGTTTGTTCTTCGACTTTCAGTGAGATTCTTATGAGAAACATGATCTTGTACTCTTGTCATTGAGCCAGAAAGGTCAGTCTGCAGCACCTGTGCACCAGCTGGCATAGTGCCAGGTTTGTGCTAAGAGAAGTGTGAGTGTTTCCAAGTTGTTATTTGTGATTTGTTATTTGTGATTTGCACTCGCATAATTTTACACATGGCCAGTGAGAAAGTCAGAATTTTCTAATAATTTATTAAAAATAAAACTGTGTTATTTTTAATCCAGATCAGACAGGAACATAATTTTAATGCTACTAGGATTTGAGCATTTGTTTATTTTACTCTCACACAGTATACTAAAAGAATAACACTAATTGACATTGCTTGTGCTTTGTTCTTCATTTAAATCTTTTAGCCATGATGTTATCTACTTATTTGAAGTTGTTAATTGTTCATTACTGTGTTTTGTAAATGTATTCATGAGACCATAATGCATTGTTTTTGCTTGAATTGCGTGTTTTGTAGTTAAAGCATTTTGAATGAAATGCATTTTATAAACATTTAATATTTATGCTCTATAGAATAGAACAAAGTTTAAAGAACACATCAGGAGGCCTGATTAAATTAATTTGAATGACTGTGTTTGGTCCATAAGGTGTAATTCTGCTAACAATTTTGTAAGTTGTTTTTATTCTGTTACTAAAACAGTTAAAGAATTTATAAATTCTTTTTCTAATTAAAATCGTTGCAAGTGTTTGTGTGACTTCCCTTGTCATATCCAGTTATTTTCTATGGCCATCCATAATGACAAACAGCGGGGGGGTGGTTAGCCCTTAACTAAGTGGCCACCAAGCTAAATGTTAACAGTAGTTTTTGAAAGATCTTATTTCTATTGTGTTCTCTAGTGCTCTAAATAGTAGTTCACTATTATTTCTGCTGATTGTATTGTAAAACAATGTGGTACTTTGGTTTATCAGCACCCTAAAGACCTCCAGGTTTTTAGTAGCTATTATATAGCCAAGATATGGAGACAACCTAAGTGCCCAAAAACAGATGAGTGGATCAAGAACATGTGGTATCTACACAATGGAATACTACTCAGCGATCAAAAAAGATAAACTCATGCCATTTACAGCAGCATGGGTGGAGCTGGAATGAATCATGCTAAGTAAATTAAGCCAGGAGAAAGATAAATACCAGATAGTATCACTTATATGTACTGGAGAATATGGAGAAACCAAACCAAGGGTTAAAAAAGACAAACTGTAAAACCAATCTTTGAAAACTGACCATAGATCTGAGATATCCAAGAGGGGAGGGAGAGAAGAAGGCAGAGAGAGAGGGATGAGAAGGGAGGCAGAGAGCACAGTGGGCTGAGGTGGAGGACTACAGTGCTTCGGTGATGGGAGAGCTACAGTGACCACACCTGAGGGGAGAAATCCTATATTGTCAAAATATTGACAAAGATGTCAAACAATGGTACTTCGTTAATAAGATTATTCCTTAATTAAAATTTAAAATAAAAAATATTTGTCATCCAGTTTATGAATTTATTATTACTAGTGCTTTATATGTACTTTTATGAAGTATTTGCTTAAACCAAGATTATCTTTTTTCCTAGTGATATTTTAAATTTAATTGTTTGCATTTAACTGATCATTAGCATATGTCTTTTTCCATTTGTTGGGAAAAAAAAACTCTAGAATGCATTACGTAAATAGTGGCAAGAAAATAATTTTCAAAATCTTTAGAGCACAGACACTCTTCACCTCCCCTGGCACTGATGATTCCAGGCAATGAGATGGATTTTGCCCTGCTTGGTTCCAGGAGGAAAGAATAACTCCCAGATTTCTGTCAAGAGGAACTTGGATGCAGGTGAAGTCAAGGAACAACGTAACCATCTACCAAGAGGACACAGGTTGAACAAATGAAAATGGAGTCAGGCAGTGATTGAAAAATGTCCATGTAGATAAATGCAGAGCTACAAGTTGTAGAAAATAATAAGCAGAAGTCAGCAATCTGGGGTACGGCAATCTGGGGTACATAGGCCAGAGTTAGGCAATACAGAGCAGTTTGGTTATGAAGAGCACCTGTAGGCTGTCTGGAAGGCCCAGAACACCATTATTCCAACCCCCACACTATGTTGCCACCTTCAGGAGGATAAACAATAGAATATTTGAAGGCAAAAGATTTTATGACCCAGTTCTTGCATTTATCATACAGAGATTGCACGGACCAGATGTAGTGACACCCCTCCCAAGTATACAGTGGCTCCCCTACCACTTATCTTTATTTGAGTATGAGAACCAGACAGTGATTCTAAAACAAACACTTTGTTTAAGAATAATTAATGTAATCTTTCTATTGTCTGCAGCCTGCTTATCACAATAGTATGTAAGCTGTTACCCCCCAGGACAGGACATTGGGTGCCCTGATCAGAGCTCTTTCTCGCACTGCCCCCTGGCCTAGTCCTCACTTTTGACTCTGAAAATAAAGTTCCTTTATTAACTTTTTTTTCTTTTAAAGTCTTTAGAGGGTCTCTCTGGTGGCCTGGGGGTTAGGTCTGAGCACTATTACCACAGCAGCATGAGTTCAATCCCCAGCCAGGGAGCTGACCCTCTCCTGTCTCACCCGCTGCTCCCCTCAGCAGTGTATTTCAGTAGATCTGCCTGTTCTGTCCCCCTCCCTGTCTCTGGTGAATCCTCTTCCCTACCACCCCCCCACCTCTGGCCTACACTCCAGTTCTACGTGCAAAAAAAAAGTCTTTAGAGTACTACAAAGTAAGTTCACTCTGCAACTACACATTCTTTCATTTTCCCTATTTCTAAAAAGTTTTTATAAATTTAGGTTTTACATTTGGTCTATGAACCAGTTTGAATTAAAGTTTTGTATATGGTGTGACATAAGGGAACTTTTTTTGGTTTATAAATATCAGCTATACACTGAATGTGTAACTCCCAAATTCCTGTGTTAAATGCTAATGCCCCGTGGGATGGTATTTGGAGGTGGGATCTTTAGGAAGCAATTAGACCATGCAGTGGGACCCTCATTAATGGAATTAGTGCCATTATAAAGAGACTCAGAGAGCTCCTTTGTCCCTTCCACCAAGACTTCTGTTTATAAACTGGGAATTGAGCTCTCACTATATACTAAATCTGCTGCTGCCTTGACATTGGACTTCTCAGACTCCAGAACTGTGAGAAATGAATGTTTAAGCTGCCCATTCTATGGTATTTTTGTTACAGTAGTCTGAATGGACTAAGACAATGTCCAGTTGTTCCAGCACCATTTGTTGAAAAAAATCTATCCTTTATTGAATTATTTTAGTACCTTTTTTTTTAAATGAATTGACCATATACAATGTGGGACTAGTTTTGGACCATTTTATTCCTGTATGGACATAGATCTATATGTCTATCCTTATGCCAATACTACACAGTCTTGATTACTGTAGCTTTATAGTTAGTCTGAAAATACGACTATGTGAGTCCTCCAACTTTGTTCTTCATTTTCAAAGATTTCTTTGGCTATCCTATGTCTTTTGCTTTTCCATGTAACTTTTAGAATCCTGGTCAGCTGGTATTTCTGTTGCGATGCCATTGAATTTATATATTAATTTTGGAGAGATTTATCATACCAGTAACACTATAAGTCTTCTAATCCATGAATAGTATATCTCTCTAAACTCAGACTCCTGACTCAGTCGTCGTTTATTAAGTATATGTGTTAAGTACAGTGGAGAGGATATCAGGATTAACATGTCTTTGAGAAGGGAGAATATCAGTGGGTTAAAAATGTCTAATGTGGACAGTCTTTAGTATTTTTAAGATCATTATTTATTATCTTTTTCAGTTGGGATTTTTTGGAAAGGAAAGGGATTTTTTTTTACCCATTACATTTTTTTAATTTTATAAAGAATTTGAATCATTTATTATCTGTACAAACATCCAAGCGTATAATCTAAGAGGGGAAAAAATGTTGGCATCACTTCCCATTAATCAGAGCATTTTTAAAATAAATTTTGTAGAATGTTAGTTGCATTTCCATATGTTACATCATTCCTCGAGCCATTGACAATGAATAAAAGCATAAAAATAATGTTTTGCAGTTAATGTTACTAGTTTTATCTTTCAACAGTGTTTCTAATTGTATTTCCACTATTTGACAGTCTCATGGAGAATTTATTGTATAGTTAAAAGGATTTGGGAGAAAATTGACTGTGGTGATGAGTATGTTGTATTTTTAGGATTGTGGGTTATAAGCATATATACATTTAACTAAACTATCAAAATATACTTTTTGAGATATGTGCATTTTACTGTTATCAATTTATGCCTTAATTTTTAGCAGGCAAAAACAACTCCACCAGGATATATTTAGAAATTTGCTACTTTATTTTTAATGTTATACCATTATTTACATCCTTGTTTTTTTAAAGATTTATTTTTATTTCTTTATGCATACAGGATCTGGGGTGTAGGCCAGAGGTGGGGGTGTGGAAAGGATTCACCACAGACAGTGGGGAGCAGAACAGGCAGATGTACTGAAATACACTGCTGAGGAGAGCAGCGGGTGAGACAGGAGAGGTCTGCTATACCACATCCTTGTGTGTTTTATCACAATATATGATTTCTACCACTTCTGGGAATCTATCTAAAGGACACAAAAACATTAATCCAAAAAGAGACATGCACCCATATGTTTATTGCAACATTGTTTACAATAGCTAAAATATGGAAACAACCCAGATGCCCAAAAATAGATGATTGGATCAAGAAGATGTGGTATATCTACACAATGGAATACTATTCAGCATTCAAAAAAGATAAACATATGCAATTCGCAGCACTATGGATGGAGCTAGAAGGGATAATGCTCAGCGGAATAAGCCAGAAAGAGAAAAATATCGAATGGTTTCACTTATAACCAGAATATAGGCAAACCAAACAAGAAAGAGACATCCAGCAAGGGGGGGGGAGTATAAGGGCTCAAAAAGGGGTAGAAAAGAGCACAAGGGACTATGGTGATGGTTCACGGGTGAATTGGTGGTGGGTAACCTATGGGGAATACACAATAATGCAATAAATATGAATAATAATAAAAAATATATAAACTAAAAAAATATATATATATATGATTTCTCCCCTCAGGTGTGGTCACCATAGTTTCCCACTACCAAAGCACCTATAGTCTTTCACCACAGTCTATTGTGCTCTCTTCCCCCAACTTCCTCTCCCCCCAACCTGTCCCCATGAATGCCTCAGATATAGGGTCACTTTTCAAGTTTGTCTTTGATCCTTTGGTTTCTCTATATTGGAAAGGGATGTTTTTCTTTTTTTTTTTAAGGTTTATTTATTTATGCATACATGCTGGGGTGCAGGCCAGAGGTGTGGGGGTGCGGTGAGAGGATTCACCAGAGAGATGGTGGGGAGCAGAACAGAAGGAATGACTGAAATACACTGCTGAAGGGAGCAGCGGGCGAGACAAGAGAGGTCTGCTGCACCATGTGGGAAGCTCCCTGGCCAGATAGAACTGCTGCTGCAGTGGCTCGGGATAGCTTCATATCCCGACTTAACCCCTATGCCTAGACTTAACCCCTTGCGCCACCAGAGAGGCCCTGGAAAAGGATGTTTTTCAACTCAAAACTGAGCTGTGTAACCTGTGATTACACATGAACAAGTCCCTTGATTTTGTATAGGAGACTTTTTAGATAGAAAAACATATACTAAATCATAAATTTAGCTATGGTTTCCCTGGGGTATTGTGGTGGGGTTGCAGTTCATATCTATCTATTGCCCATAGATTAGTCTTAGAACAAAGCCCCCAGTGGATCCAAAATGTCTGAGTCCTGTGGAAAGAAAATATAAAATGAACTTAAAATATTATTGATGGCTGTTAACTGTGAATACAGGGGAGTCAGGCAGTGCCACCAGGGTAGGTACAACCTGAAGTTGGGAGAAGGGCTTGTCCACTTTCTTACAGGAGTCTAATAGGTGCTTTGGTCCTTTGAGAACTGTAGGGAATCAAGGGACTTTGTCACATGGACTCATATCAATCACTGTCAGCAGAGGGAGGGTACAGGGCACAGCAGAACAGGAGTGCTCAGAAGATGCACTGTACCCAGAGGAGGGTGGCACCCTCTTCTCAGCCGCATGGACTTGCTCCTGGACACAGGTGAGATCGACCTTTGGTTCCCCACTGGGTGTCTGACGGGGCCCGGGGTCCTACTAGGGCTCCTATACTCAGAAACTCATCTGGTCCACTCAGCAGTCCGTGAGGCATTTCGCAGATGACAAGACTGACTCGTAGAACAATGGATCTGTCGTTACAATGGATAAGTGGATTCTTCTACCTACAAGTCCTAGTGATGATGTGAGTTTTACATTCTGACAGCAGGAATTTTGAATGTCTTCATTAGCCCAATAAGCTCACTGAGCATTTCCATTGTTTTTCATGTATTGATTTCTGGATCTGTTTTTATTGTGACAAACATAATCCATATCCTTTAGGGGAAAGTGCAAATGAGTGAGCAAAGAGAAAAAGAATCACACATGGTGGGACCCACAGAAGAATAAAGGGTTGGGGAGAAGGAACAGCAGTGTCTACTGATACCCGTACAACCAGGGGAGGGGATGGGGGTGGGCACGCCTGTAGAGGGAAACATGGAGATAAGTAATCATCAGGTAATTGTACTCACACATTATGCAGAAGCCATTTTTACAAAAATGGGCAGATGCTGTATATGCGGTTCTGAAAACTGTCCTTTTTTATTATTTTACAATGTACCATGAACATCTCTTCCATGCACATGGGTGAAAAATCCCCTACTGATAGAGCACTCTAGCTGCGTCAGAAGGCTGCTGGTAACAAGAGTGACACCTAACGCAAAGTATCAGCATGAGGGTAAAGCACACAGCCTGGCAAATGCCTGCCAGGGAAAGCAGGGTCAGCAATATTCTCATTAGAGAAATCGGAACTGAAGGTCAAAGGTATTAAAGATAGGGGATGTCGTGTAAGCCCCTCTGGCCCCTACCTCCGCCCCGCACTCCCCTGACACCCCGTTGGCCCCTGGGGGCAAAAGGATCCTGTACATCTCTTTGCATCCAGTGAAAACCACCCATTTTCTGTTTTTTCCTCAGCTCTTCCTGAGCCCGGGACACATCTCCACATTCTCTCACCACCTCCTCGCCGCCCGCATGCCTT
>PVIJ01020687.1:0-20368 GCA_004024925.1 Scalopus aquaticus | reverse complement strand
TTGGAGAAGTGCCTTTTGAGCTCTTCTGCCCATTTTTTGACTGGGTTATTGGCTTTGTTTTTGTTGAGTTGTGTGAGTTCCTTGTAAATTTTTGTTATCAGTCCTTTATCAGATGTATTGTGTGCAAAAATCTTTTCCCAGTTGGTAGGGTGTCTGTTAGTTTTGGTTAATGTCTCTTTTGCTGTACAGAAGCTTTTTAATTTTGCTGTAATCCCATCTGTTTATCTTGTCTTTCACTTCCTTCGCTTTGAGGGATGTGTCTTTCAAGATTTTGCTGAGATGTATGTCATGTAGAGTTTTGCCTATATTTTCTTCTATACATTTTATGGTTTCAGGTCTTACATCCAGGTCTTTTATCCATTTTGAGTTGACTTTTGTGCAGGGTGTGATGTAGTAGTCTAGCTTCATTTTTTTGCAGGTGGCTGTCCAGTTTTCCCAGCAATTAGGTGGCTTTCTTTTGTCTTAAAGAAGCTGGTGAAGCTGAGGCAGCTCATGAAATCAAACATGTCTTATGTGGCCAATTCAATGTCAGTGCTCAAAAAGCTGGGACATTTTCTTTTCATGTGTCCCCTTCAGTGGGCAGGTCAAGTGGGGAAAATGTGTTTAAGCAGACAGGTGGATGTGTTACAGGGCAACCCTGGGGGAAAAGGGCACTTCCTGGGTTGTGCATCCTCAGCACCACAATCAAGAATTCAGGACAAGACCCAAAAGCAGACTTGCAGAGTGAAATAAAATGGTTTATTTACAAGGAGAGTGAGAAAAGCGAGGAGAGCAAGATTAATTGGCCAGTGCATGACTTGACGTCATCTAACCTACCAGCAGTCCTGTCTGAACAGAGACCATCATGTAAGTCAAAGCTGGAAAAGCAACACATGTGTTCAGTCTTTTAAGCCAACATGGCTGCCTGGCTCCACCCCTACTTCCCAGCAGCCCCCATCTAGGAAGTCAGATTCAGAGCATGATGGGAGTTGTAGTCCTCAAAGTCTGAGGCCTCCCTGGCATGGAGAGGGGGTAAAGTCCACTCAAGATGTCATTTACTAGCCTGGAGTTTGCTCTTCACTGTCCCTCTCGCATGAGTGCATGCACACACACCAGTGCACAAACCAGCCCACACTGCTCGTGTGTGCCTGCACTCAGACCATATGTGCATTCACAGAGATTGCACACAATGCTAGATGGCAAAGACCACGAGGCAATGAGAAGGCAGGAGGCATAATCCCCAGGGTGGCGAGCAGGCGGTCACAGGTTGAGGAGGGGAAGCAGCACAAATTCATGCTTTTTCTTTTTTTTTTTTTTAAAGATTTATTTCTGCATATAAGCTGGGGTGCAGGCCAGAGGTGCGGGGGTGAGAGGACGCCCCAGAGACAGAGTGGGAAGCAGAAGAGGCGGTTCCACTGAAACCCACTGCTGAGGGGAGCAGCGGGGAGACAGGAGGGGTCTGCCGCGCCCTGTGGGAAGCTCCCTGGCCGGGCGTCAAACTCATGTCGCCGCTGCTGACAGCTCCACAGCGCAGCGCTTAACCGCTGCCACCAGGGGTGCCCCCAAATTGTGTGTGTGTCCTTTTACTACACACCTGCATAAGCACACACACAAATCAGGCCCAAGGACGCCTGCGCCTTCCGTAAGTGACAGCGATGGCCGCACACCCCGCTGTGTCTGTCTGTCCGTCGGGCGCTGCTTCAGGCAGGGCTGCTGCTGGGTGCGGCTTCCTCCTGGACCAGATCCCTTATCAGAGCCGAGGAGGAAGCTGGGATGTAATTAGGGTGTGTGAAGCGCCCACTCTCCCCATTTGAAAGAAAAATAGGCGCTTGTCCTGGTGGCCACACCTTCTAATTACTGGCGAATGTTTAAGACTCATTATCTTCAAAGTTGGGGGAAGACAGGAAAGAGGGGGAGAAGCTGATAGTGGAAGCTCCAGATCAAAGGTCTGGACTAGCCCAGCCCTGGGCTCCCCCCACTCCCAGAAGGGGAGCAGGGTGCTGAGGCTGTGGGTGGGCGGGGACCCCAGAGAAGGGGGCACTGGGGCTGTGGGTGGGCGGGGAGCCCACAGATGGGGTGCAGGCGGGGTGGAGCAGGAGGGCTGGTGAGAGGCCAGGTCTGCCCTGGCCTGGGGTTTAAAGGCTCCCCGCTCCTCTCCCTGCAGGGGCGCCTGCTTCTCTGCCCCCCACATCTCTCCGCACTGGTCACTGCTGGCTCTCCCTGTGGGCTCTGGCCCAGGACACCTCGCACTGCCAGGCCCCCCAGGCTGATGCCTGGCGCTGCAGGGGCAGAGAGAGCAGGCCGTCCGCTGGGACTCTGGGCAGACCTTGGGCGGCTGCACCAGTGAGCAAAGGTCCTTCTAGGTCTTTACCCCCTGGGGCCTGCAGAACCTTCTGCACAGCTTCTTGGGGGCTCGCCCTTTGGACAAAGATGAAATTTCCTTTGGAGACTGGGGAGGCGATGGATGGCGAGGAAGGGCAGGACGGGAGATCTCTGCTCCCGGCGCGCGTCTGTCCTGCCTCCTCCCTCCCTCTGTCCTTCATCTGTCCTTCCTTCCATCCTGCCTTCCGGGGCAGCCAATGTCAGCTATCTCTTCCCATCTGCAAACTAAGGAACTATTTCCTCGGGTTCCAGTATGTTCTGGCAATTACTCTGTCTACTTTATTTTATTTTTTAAAAAGATTTATTTATTTATGCATGCAAGCTGTGGTGCAGGCCAGAGGTGAGGGGGTGAGAGGACTCCCCAGAGACAGAGTGGGGAGCAGAACAGGCGGATCCATTGAAATCCACTGCTGAGGGGAGCAGCAGGGAGACGAGAGGTCTGCTGTGCCCTGTGGGAAACTCCCTGGCCGGGGATCGAACTCGTGCTGCAGGGGCTGAAATTGTTTCATAGGCTGAGACTGAACCCCTGTGCCCCCAGGGAGGCCCCTAATCTGTCCATTTTATATACTGTTGGGAGAATAACGAAAGTTAGAAGGTGCAGTGCTGAGTTTCGAGGGAAGATTTCTCAGCAGCTCCGTCTCTCTTGGGATTGTCTGTGTCCAGGACTGCCCTGCAGAAGCTGTGTCAGAGGTTCCTGGAGATGCCCTTGTTCACCCACCAGCTCCTCTCTTCCCCTGGACTTTTACGCTGCTCTGAGGTCTTCAGATGGGCTGGGTTTTGCAGCCTTTCCTCTCTTCAAGTTGAAAACCAGTTTTAGTATCTGTTAAGTGTCCACCTTGCACTCGGCACTTCCCGGCACTTAGAGCCGGTATGAGAACCATATGCTGAGCCTTGGGCCCGGCTGGCAGCTCTTCCTTCGTGTGTCCTGGGTCAGGAGAGCGTCACTGCTCACGCACCTCACGTCCATACGCACACGGATGCACTCCTGCGTGCTGTAAACAGCACAGTGCACACGCAGACACATGCATGCACACACAGACACATGCACACACAGACACAAATACACATGTGGCACATGCACACACACAGGCAATGCACATACAGACACATGCACACACAGACACATACACACACAGACACATACATGCACACACAGACACAGACACACACATGCAGGCACATGCACACACAGACACACACATGCAACACAGACACAAATACACACAGCACATGCCCGCACATGCAAGCACACAAAGGCACATGCACACATACACAGACAGATGCATGCACACACAGACACACACACACACGCAGATGCATGCATGCACACACAGACACACGTACAAGCATGCACAGGCACACACAGGAAGACACATGCAGACAATGCACACATAAATACACACACAGCATATGCCCACACACACATGCACACACAGGCACACACACACACAGACACATGCATGCACATGCAGACACAAATACACACACGGCACATGGCCACACATGCAGACACACACAGGCACATGCACGCACACACAGACACATGCACGCATAGGCAGACACATGCACACACAGAGAGAGACACATACATGCACATACATGCACAAATACACACGTGGCACATGCCCACACACAAAGGCACATGCATGCACATGCATGCACATGCATACACTCAGACACATGCATGCACACAGACACATGCACATACAGACACACACACAGACACATGCATGCATACACAGACACAAATACACATGCGGCACATGCCCGCACACACACACAAAGGCACAAGCATGCATATGCAGACACATGCAGACACACACACAGACACAAGTACACACGTGACACATGCCTGCACACACTGACACATGTAGGCACACAAGACACAAATACATACACGACACATGCCTGCACACACACAGGCACATGTATGCACACACATGCACACACAGAGCCACACGTATGCACACACAGACACAAATACACACACAGCACATGCCCGCACATGCAGACACACACAGGCACACACACAGACACATGCGCACACACAGACACATGCATGCACACACAGACACAAATACACACGCGGCACGTGCCCACACACGCAGACACACAGGCACATGCCCGCACACACAGACACGCAAGCACACACGGGCACACGCAGACACACAAGCACACACAGAGACACACACGTGGGTCACACATGGGGGTGGCGGGAAGGTGGGCAGCTTCAGGCTGGGGGGTCCCTGCTGGGGGTTCGAGCTTGGTCCCGATGATGCCTCTGGACACTCACTCGCAGGAGCTCAGAGCGGAGTTAGGGGTCGGGGAACGGACATCACTCACCGAAAGGCCTCGCGGCCCCCTTCATTGCACCCGCTGCACCCCACGCCGACCCCTCGCTCCTGCACACGCCGGGTCTGCAGCTTCCAGGCTCAGGACCAGAGAGGCTGCGATGAGTCACAGGGGCTGGTTTTACGCGAAGGAGGGTTTTGATTTTATTTTCCCCTGTCCCAGTCATAGGTTTGGGAATTTTAAACCTCTTTCTTTGTCTTAATTGGATAGCATTATGATACTCATTATAATAGATAATAGTTGACGTTAATCAAAACAACCAACTTTCTAATTGAATTGATAAACCAGCCAGTCCCCCGAGGCGCTTTATAGCATACACTGTAGAGTGAGAATAATTAGATGTATTTGTACAATATGGTGAAAATTAAAAGTAGAAAAACATATATATGATTTGTAACTGTAATTTAAAGTGTTGGGATTTTTTTTCATGATAATTATCAGTGAATCTCGGGGGGAATTGCTAGTAAAATTCACTTCGACTTTTATAAACTCAGAAGCTGAAGTCAAAAGCAATAGAAACAAATACTTAGCTGTTTTTAAAGAAGAACAATGGGCCCATTGGCTGTTTTCTAACCCCGGATTGTCGTTCCTCATTCCAGCAGTGGAAGATGATGTCTGAAAAAGCTTTGGTACTCAAGAAATCCACATTGGGGTCCTCCCTGGTGGCGCAGGGGTTAAGTCCCAGCACTACCACACTATCACCGCTGAGGCCTGAGTTCAATCCCTGGGGGAGCTTACCCCAGGGCGCAGCAGACCTCTCCTGTCTCCCCGCTGCTCCCCTCAGCAGTGTGTTTCAGTGGATCCACCTGTTCTAATCCCCACTCTGTCTTTGGGGAGTCCTCTCACCCCCACACCTCTGGCCTGCACCCCAGTTCTTGTATGCATAAACAATAATAAATAATAAAAATAAAAAATCTTAAAAAACAAAAGAAACCCACATCCCCGCTTGTCCTTTATCTGCATGCAGTTCCCTTTACACTTAGCCTTTTCGAGGGAGGGGAGCAGGGGCGGCTAAGCGAGCTCTGAAGTGGGGGCTCTTGGGGTACTGGGCTGGAGGAGTCCATCCTGGGACTCAGGCCCTGCATCAGGGGCTCCTCTGGGGGTGTCTGGAGCGAGCAGGTGTCCTGCCTGTACCCCTCCCAGGAATCTGCACCATCGCAGCTTGGCCAGCTGCAGCTCGGTGCCCTGAGATGCCCCTCTGTGGTATGCTGTGTCTCCCCAAATCTGTTTTTTTAAGATTTATTTATTTATGCATACAAGCTGGGCAGAAGCCTGGGGCGGCGAGAGGGTTCCCCAGAGACAGAGTGGGGAGCAGAACAGGCAGATTGACGTAAACACACTGCTGAGGGGGCAGCGGGGAGACAGGAGAGGTCTGCTGTGCCCTGTGGGAAGCTCCCTGGCCGGGGATCGAACTCGTGCTGCAGTGGCTACCGACAGCTCCATAGTGCTGCGCTTAACCCCTGCGCCACCAGGGAGGCCCATCAAGATGTTATTTATGCTGCCTCCAAAATTTGTTCTTATGTGTCTGAAAAATAGTAGCTCTGTCTACTACATCGTGACAAGAAATCCCTGCGATGCGTGCGGTAGTCCCCTTGCAGTCTGCACTGGCGCGGGGGGGCATGTGTGTTCTGTTTATTGCCCTCTATGTGGGGTCTGGGGGGGTCTCAGCCCCCCCATACCTGTAGAGACGCCCATCTCCGTCTGCCTCCGAGCTTCAGCCTCTGCACACGGTTCTCTCCCTTCAAGAAAGGCTCTTCATCGGCAGCTCATAATCTCAGACACGAAAGCACTGGATGTAGAAAACTCGTTTGCAAATTGCGAGCCGTGGGGAGTAGCTGGTAACAACGCTTTTCAGTCCATTGGATCTGAGGACAAAAAGTCAAAGGCAAGATCTCAGGTATTTGGATACTATAACAACCAGTTATATAAATAGTCAAGACGCTTAAAAGACCTTTTTTTTTTTTTTTTTTGGCTTTTAAAAAAGAAGCATAATTCCAAGGAAACTCGAAATTTGGGGTGAATCGTGATTATAGGAAAAGAGGTTGTAAATTTCGTAGGATGCATGAACTCACCCTTTTACAAGGTGATGACTTCATCTGCTCTGTGCGTCTGCCCTAAAATTAACATTCCACTGGACGAAGGAGAGAGAATAATGGATCGATGCTTCAAGGACCTGTTTTTTAAAGGCCTGATTAAATTACATTAATGGGGAAAATCCCCTCCGTCAGCGCTTAAGGGAGACCCCCGCTTTGGCCGGCACGGGCCGCTTCTGGAATGTCTCTCAGCTTCTGTATTCAACTTCTCTCCGCTCGTTTGAGTTTCTCTGCACCTCGAACAGCTGCCTCCGTCTCCCCCAAGCTCTGCCTATGTGGGCTTCTACTCCACGAGCTGTGGCGGTCGCCTCAGCTTTGACCAGCTTCTCGGGAGATAAGGTGTCCAGGACACTGTTCCCTGCTTGGTGGCCATGTCTCCTGCGGCTTCGGATCTGACCCTGCCGGCAGCCACCTCCTAACACGGAGCCAGGAGGGAGATGATTTCAGCCGCCACTGCTCTCTCTTTCAGGCTCACGCTGATTTGCTCTGGTCTAAGGCATTAAAACGTGGCAAGTCAGGAGCTATTTGGAAGCTCATGATGAGAATGAAGGTTTCTGAAAATAGCCACAAGGGAGGTTGGGGCCTCTGGTCCCCTCCGGTGTAACTATGGCCCAGCTGGTTGGCTGGAATCAGAGGCCAGAGACCCCGTGAGCCAAATGCACTTGGCTGTGAATTATTTCATGAAAAGGGTAAAAAGAAGTATTCGGTGGTGTGGCTATGGTTTCCTTACTTTAAAAATTAAAATTGTGTGTGGTATCATCCAGTAAAATTCTGCGAACATGGACTACTGGATCTCATTGCGTTCTTCTAAGTTAAATGATCTCTGCAGATTCTGTTGAGACTGATTTTTAATGTCTGTGGAGCTCTGTTCATGCTGATCTGAGTTGTTATTGCATTTGGGTTCTTGCACCTATTTTTAAGGGTGGTGGTTCTGGACAAAAGAAGAAAATCCCTCGAACAATAGCTTTCCGCCTCCGTGTCCCCTGCTCTCCCGCTCACAGCTCTTCACACCAGATGTGCTCGCTCCCCCACCCCAGCTGGGGTCCCGGGGCAGTTCAGTTCTGACCCCCTACCTGGCAGGACACAGGCCCCCAGCTGGCCTGGGGGCACCCCGAGACCGGCACCTGTTCTGGGGGTCGCTGGTGCTTCTGGCCGACTGGCTGGAAGCTGGGTTCCCATGAGACCCTCGGCTTCAATCATTTGCTGGAATGGTTCACAGAACTCAGGGAATGCATTTGCTTTTCCCGTTAAAGGAGATAACAAGGGCTCTAGCAGAAGGTCAGATAAAGAGAGATATAGGCAGGCCTGTGGGAGGGGGAACGGCCTGCCACTTCCTCCCCATACCACTCTCAGCACCTCTGCCCAGAGGGTCTCTGACCCCAAGCCCCAGGGAGCTTCAGGGAAGGGATCCCATTTGCATCCTTTCCTCCCTGCTGAAGACAGGGGTGAGGGGGAGATGCTAAGGTCTCTTCATGCTTGATTTTCCTGGGGACGGTTTCCCCAAGGAGCCCCTCAGGGCCGCTCCCCGAGCAAAAGTCACCCCTCTCAGCCAGGGGATCCCAGGGTTTCAGGAATGTCAGCAGCAAGGCAGAGCCCTTGCGCCTATTCCCCATCATCTCACCCTCCCTCCTCCCTCCACCTCGCCCTCCTCCCTCTCCCTCCTCCCTCTCCCTCCTCCCTCTTCCATCCTCCCTTTTTCCTCCCTCCCTTCCTCTCTCCTCCCTCCCTCCCTTCCTCCTCCCTACATTTTCCTTCTCTTCCCTTCCTCCCTCCCTCCCCCTCCCTCCCGGCTCCTCAGCCCCTCCCTCCTCCTCCTCCCTCCTCCTCCTCCCTCTCTCCTGCCCTCTCTAATCTGGATTTGTCACTCGTTCCACTTCACCCTTCTTCAGGTGGGCACGCGTCCCATCAGCCCCCACCAGAGCCCACCTTTGCCCGCTGCCCTCACCCCTTCTGTCCGGGGTTCTGCCTGCGCCCCCAGCGCCCGCATCACGCTGCGTTGCTGGGGACGCGCGAGGGGCTGTGACGCTGCAGGGCGCGGGCCAGGTGGGGAAACGGGACAGCCCTTCCCCAGTCCCTTTGCCCAGCGGGGGTCCTGGCCATCTTGGACCTCAGTGTCCCCTGCGCCCGGACTCCTGGAGGCGAGGTGAGGGGCAGGCCAAGGGCGCGGGCTCTGGGCCGGGAACGCGCAGAGGGGCCGGGGCAAGCGCTGAGGCTGCCGCCGCCGCTGGGTCTGTCCCAGGGGGCCTCTCCTCGAGGGACCGCGGGGGACACTTCAAGCCGACCAGCAGACCGCCTCGGGCCCTGAACCCCGTCCCTGCTCCTCCTCCCTTAGGTGTTCTGGAAACACGCTTCTCAGGGCTGTCTTCCCGGTCTCTGCCGAGGAGGCGGCCTGGGGGGCGCGGGGGTGGCGGGTCTTTGAACTGTTGTTTCCACCTGGGCTGGCCCGGCCGGGCTGGACTCCATCGCCCTGCCCCGGCGTCCCTGCCAGACCCGGCTGCCGTAAATCACTTTACTAGGTTCTATTTCCTGAATATTCCTTTTAGGTCGTGGGGGAAGGGCGGGTGGGGAATTGGAAACAGATTCGTGGGGAGGCCTGGGAGAAGAGGCCGGCAGGGATGACCCAGCCCGTTCCTGCAGAACAGAGACGACTCCCGCGAAAGCGCCCTAATTGGTTTCGTTTGTGGGTGAAGGAAGGTCTCTGTGCGGCTGGCTTTGATTACAGGGGGCTCAGCGCCGCCTCCAGGGCCTGGCGTCGTCAGCTCTAGGAGGCTTCGCTTCCCCTCTGAGGGGGAAACGGGCAGGGGTTGCGTGGGGGCGGGGAGGAGGGTCTGGGGCGGACAGGTGTGCCAGGTGAGGCCCCTCTCCCGGAACCCACGGCTTGTGGTTGAATTACAAGAGTCTCTGTCCAAGCGATCGCCTCTACCCCAAACCTCATGGCGCCTGAGCACCAGCCAGCCCTGCTCTCTGCCTCCAGGAGGGGCTCACCTGGTTGCCTCTAGGGGGGGCTCACCTGGTTGCCTGGGGGGCTCACCTGGTTGCCTGGGGGGGGGCTCACCTAGTTGCCTCCAGCAGGGGCTCACCTACCTCCACTGTCCTGGCCCCCACCTCCTCAGGGAGCAGACTCACGTCAGCACTCCGGACGGACGCAAGCTCCGTGCGACACCTGCCTGATCTGACACCTCTGGACCCCACCTTCAGGAGGGAGGGCCCCTCGGCCCCTGCACGAGGCAGGTGCTCTGATTCCTAAGGTGGGAAATGGCGAGCACGTTCTTCCTCCCTCCTCAGAGACCGTGAGGATGTGTGAGTTAGAACTGCCGTGACGCCGTGAAAAAGACACAAAGAGAAAGTATCTTTGACTGACTTTGAATATTGCAAATCTCAGCTCCTGGATAACACGGAAATACTAATCTCAAGCCAGGCTTACATCTCTCATTCTCATTTGCTCATTTGTTTAGTGGAAGATTTGTTCAATTCACAGAGCAGATTTTTAATAAACCCGCGTCGTGGGATCCGCGGGAGATGGTGGAGAACTTTATTGAGTGTGTAACAATGCACACATTTTGATCGAGATTAAAAACAGTCAACAGTCATTAAGACAACACAAATAAACACACTTCCGGAAAGTGTGGCTGACTCTGAATCATCAGAGGAGAGCCATCAACGCTAATTAACGAAGTATGAAACTCACACAGATTTAAAGATAATTTTCTGACACCTATTTCTCGTTAATCAGACTATCACTAGCTATAGTTCCTGTCACCAAATACTCATTAAAACTTTCCTCATCCTCTTCTACAAAGTAAAGTCCACAGCCCCAAAAGTTGTGACTATGAGAGTTTTATTTGAAATCTCAACACAGTGAAATCTGTATAAATTCTAATAAAGCAAAATTAAAATCCATTAACACTTGTCTCTGGTAATTAACATAAGTTGCTGTTTTAAATGACTGTTTCAGACATATGGAGGAAGGAACTGGAGCCTGGGAAAAATATGAAGATTATAAACCAAGAATAATGTTATTCAGAAAGTCTCCAATTTTAGGAAGGAAATAAAAGTTATTTAGGCTTTTGGGAAACATTGAAAAATGCTGCCCATTTTATAATGTACAGATTCACTCAAGAATTTCACCAGATGTTTGTTTTATAAGATTCATATGACACTTGCATTTATGTACATTAATGATAATTTACTACTCAGTTCTAATTACTACCCTCTGGAGAGAACAGAAATGTTGACAAATATTGATTATTTAAGACAAACTACAGAACACTCATACTCTCTGATTTAAAAACACAAGAACAGGGCCTCCCTGGTGGCGCAGTGGTTGAGCCCTGCACTGTGCTGTCGGCAGCGCGCGATGCGAGTTCGACGTCCAGCCGGGGAGAATCCCACAGGGTGCGGCAGACCTCTCCTGCCTCGCCCGCTGCTCCCCTCAGCAGTGTGTTTCTGATCTGCCTGTTCTGCTCCCCGCTCTGTCTCTGGTGAGCCCTCTCGCCGCCCCACGCCTCTGGCCTGTACCCCAGCTTGTATGTATAAATAAATAAATCTTAAAAAAAAATAAAAACACAAGAACAATGAAATGTTCTTTTCTCATGGATTCCTAAATATTTGAAGAGAATTAAGCCATAATGCGTTGAAAATAATATTTTGAATTTCCTTCTGTATCACTCTGTATTTGGGCTTACTTATACCAGACAAAATATATCCTGCTAAAATGGAAAGTAATTTATCTGGAAATGACATAAGAGATGGACTTGCCTTTAAAATAGCTTGTCTAGAATCACATATTATGATTGCACCTAAATTGGAAGCAAAAAGACAGAAAGTAAAGTAGAAACATCTCTTATGATGATGGAGGTGGTGGTGATGATGGTGGTGATGGGTTTAGATCTATTAGTGCGCACTAGATCCCATGAATTGTGTTAGCATAGATTATGGTATGCTCTTGCAATGATTTCACTATACTACTGTAGCAAAATAATGCTAGTTACAAGCTCCCAAACATCCATGGGGCAGTATTTGGGCACCATGGTCTGCTACCCTCCCCCCAAACGATTCCTACTCCTCACGATCATTCTGAAAGAGAACTGGTCTATTTACTCTTTCATCTGTGATGACATTGGGCCTTTCATAACAAAACTACATGAGTGCACCTTCTATTCAGTCTTTCCTGAAGCTGATGGCATCGTCGCCTATTTTATTCTATACGAATAGCTGCTACTCACAGAAACTTGGATGGAAGAGCAGAAAGACTATTTGACGGCGGTCAAATGCTTTGTGTCGGGTGTGTGGTTCACTGCAGTAGGTTCTGAAAGAAGGCCGTTCATTCTGGCCGCTCACAGATGCCATCTAAATGCTCTTTCTAAGCATCTAACCGAATTTTCGGTGAAAAATCTTTTTTAAAAAGCAACTCTCGGCCTTTGAAGCTGGGGATGTTGCTGGCAGGTCTATTGGAAAAGCAAATAGTCCTCTAGATTTCAGATATTTTTCCCGGCATTTGATTTGTTGCCAAAATATATAATTTTCCTATCTGATTTCAGTAACCAATTTTCTAGGAGTGATTATTACAGCAAAGTGCTATGTCAAGCACTTAGGGGGATCCAGAAGACATAAACCAAAATATTTAGTTTGAAATTACTTTATAATAATAAGCTAAACAGACATTTGTTGTCAACCTCAAGCCCCTCATTATCGTGATTGGAAGCAGTCAGGGAGAGCTCCCTTTGTTTGGGGCGTGTAATGAAGTTGAAATAGAAACATTTCTGTGTATTAAACCACTATCCCACTTCTCAAAAGAAGAGAAATCATTTCCACAGAATTTACTTCTCAGCAGTAGGCAAACCGGGGTTACAGCATTCTTTCCTTCCCGGTAAAGGGAGTGAGATCTGTTTGGAAGGGCCGGTTGGAGACTTTGACGTGACATTGAGAATACTGTCGTCACTTCCTGGCAGTTCCCTGCTGCTGGGTCCCCTCGGCCCATGGCCTGGGAATCTGAGAAAACAGCCATGCAGTGACGTGGGTGTCTCAAAAGACACCCACAGTATCACGTAAAGACACAGCTGCGTGAAACGTAAACTAATTCTGACAGTTTGGGTTTCGACACCAACCCTCTGGCTACGATTCCTTCATGTATCAAGCTCGGCTCCTCCCCGGGGTCGCTCAGGCCAGGCACTGCACGAGTCCAGGGGCTGTGAGAAGTCTGTCTTCTGCAGCAGGCCAACACCAAGCGTTTGGGCACCATCCCTTGCCATGTGTTCCCACGAGCCTTTATGATTGTTCATGAGTGCTTAATAATTTGTTTTAATTCTAAATGCCCGATCATGTCTTCCGGGGCAGGTCTGTAAAGGTCGTGATTTCAAAAATTGGGGAAATAAAGAAGTGGGGTGCCAGGTGCTGGGGGGCATGGTTCTTGCTTCAGATCCTTGGCTTCATCACGATGAGCTGAGCGTGGGAACACCAGCTTCACCGAAGTCAGGGCTAAGACGGCCGGTTGCGCCGTCTGCCTCTGTGGAAGAGGCTCTTGGCGGGGCTGGGTGGCCCTGAGGTTGAAGCCCCCAGGACACAGGGGCTGAGCAGCGCATGGACACTCGCCGGCCACTTTGCAAGGAGACCTTTGAAAGGTCTGTCAGCTGTCAGGCTGGAGGGACCCTCAGTGGACATACCCCCGGGGATATAGGGGTGGGCTGGGCTGCAGCTGGGCTGGCTCGCTCTGCTTCCTTGCCGTGGGGAGGGCGTCTACCCGCGTCCACGCGGACACTGCGGTGGGATGAGCTTCCCCGGACTGTCCACACAGATCCCAGACGCTCTGTGGCTCACTGAGGACCAGGCTTCATTCGCGGGTCCAGACCTTGCCGTGTTGGGAGAGCAAGGGAGGAGGTGTTGGCCGGCGTTTGGGGGGTCTCCGGTGGGCCCGGGAGCCGGGAGGGATGTGAGTGGACTGTCGTGCCGACACGTCCTGGGGCTGACGTCAGCCTTGGCGGCCGCACCATGACATCATGGCAAATGCACGTGACGTCAGCATCTGGGAGCTCTGCAAGGCTTGGTGACTGATCTGTAAATGGAGCTATTACCAAATCAGACAAGGAAAGGGCAGGTGTGTCCACTGAGGATTTAGTGCTCAGGGTGGGGACAGCGGGGCCGCTGTTAGATGTCTGCCCTTGACCTCAGAAGACTGGGTGACCCCACGGAGAACGTCCCCGCGGACAAGAGACCTGTGGCTTCGCTCTTGCCCTCTTTGGTCTCCAGGTCAGTTTGTTTTGACCTGCACCCCCGAAGGGACGAGAGTCGGGGCAGAACTCAGCCATCAGCCGCGCCCTCTGGGACAGCTTCCACCCTGGTCTGTGTGCTCATAATAAAGTAATTGATGAAGTCCATAAATATGCAAATTTCATTTGCACAAACCGGGATGAAATTGGGCCGTAAATTAGAAATTCAAAATCTAGAAGATGCCTATAAAGATTAAGGTAATTTCCCATTTTCTTCAGAATCGGCAGCACTAGCTAAAGCAGGATCAATATTAATTAAGAGACCTAGGAAGAATAATAAATTACTCGGATGGGTTGGCGAGGAGAACTTGCTATGAGATCAGAAGTTCGGGTGACAGAGCTGAGTTGAAGGGAGTGCGGTTCGTCTGTCAGGGCTCTTAGGGTGCCAGTGAGGTCATTAAATCTGGAGACACAGACGCCCTGTTCAGGGCCCCCCCAGGTGTGTGGGGACCTGGTTAGGACCTGGTCTCTGAAGCAGGGGCTCTTCCGGGCCACATGTGATCTTGTGGGAGCTCACTGGCTCTTTCTGGAGGACCCTCCTTAGTCAGATCCCGGGAAGAGGCCGCACCCCCAAAAAGGAGAAGACCCACTGCTTTAGAATGAAAACAGGACTCATTGCACTGGGTCCTAGGGCATCACTAGAGCAACTTGCACCAGGTTTCAGACAGAGCCAGGGGCTGGAGCTGGGGAGCACCCCAACTTCACCTGGGCCTCCCTCCTTGTCTCTCTGAGTCCTCAGGCCGTCTCTACGGGGAAGGCGATGGCGCGGTGCCTGCTCTGTGCTGGTGCTTCGTCATCTATGCCCCGAGCATCACAGCAGGCTCCTGAGGAAACTGAGGCACAGAGTGGCGTGGGGGCCTGCAAAGGTCACCAAACTAGTAAGTGCCAGTCTCCACCTGCAGCCCCACTGGGTGCTCCTGCTGTGTGCGGGATGCTGACTGTGTGGATTGGACGCCCAGCTGAGCCCCCTTCGGCGATCCCTTGTCCGGAGCCAGAGGCCCAGACTGAAGCGCATGACCGCTGAGGATGCCACAGAGGCTGAGCCCCGAGCTGCAAGCTGGGGCTGCAAGCTGGCGCGGAGGAGAGGCGCGTCTGGGGCTGGTCTGGTGAGGAGCGAGAAGGCAGCGCAGCTGTCACAGGGGTCACATGGCGTGTCTCCGGCAGTGGCACATTTACAGAGCAGCCGGAGACCAGCTCTCACCCCTTCCCGCCCTGCTTTTGCTCCAGAATGCCCAGGAGGGGCCCAGGTGGGCAGGGGCGGTGCCATCTGGACAGGGGTTTGGTGACGTCGCTCAGGCCCAGCCTCCGTGAAATCCCTTGGGAACCTCAGAAGTCTCAAACAGAAACTTCTCAAAACACGTGAAGGCCACGGCTGTGGGGCCGTGCGGATAATGGAGCGTCTCTGAGCTGCAGCCGCTGAGCCACGGCCGCGGGAATGGGAAGTAGTTCAACAAAGCGGAGAGCTTTCTGCAGTGACCGGGGCCGGCGCGAAGCCGGGACACCTGCAGGAGCCAGCCGAGGACAGGTGTTCTGGGGCTTGGGCACAGGATGTCTCGGCCGCCCCGGCGCCTCGTCCTCTCGGTGCCGTAGAATTGGGCTCCTGCAGTGCCCGGAACAGCTGCCCTGGGGGCCTGTCGGGGTGTCTAGGGCAGGCCGAAGAAGGAAAGGTCCCTGCATCTGTGCCCACGGGCAGGAAACACCCATTCCACACTTGCGGAAATTGGAGAAAGGAGCTGGGAGCCCATTTGGGTCTACAGCCAAATGGTGAGGGTCCATCCGTGCAGGCTGCTTCCTGCCCTCCTGCTCCCGGCTCGCTGGCCACCAACACCTGGCAGGGATGAGGGAGTCTTCAAGGTGTGTGCACCTGCCGGCCACAGGAGCCTGGGCTCCAGGCGATGTGCTGAGGAGATGCCGGTGGCCCGGGTCAGCCTGTGCAGGCCTGGCTGTGCTTGGCACGGGAGACTCGCTCTGACCTGAGAGCTGAAGCACGGGAGGGCCGCGTTCTGGCCACTGAAGCTCAGTCTGTGTCTTTGAGGTGGATGACGTGTCCAAGTGGAAGGCTGGAGACTGGGCGCCGCCGACCGTGTGAAAGGTCTGATCTGGGCTAGAGTCTCCTCTTTGGTACAAGATGAAGAGGGTGTGCTTGCCCTAGGAGATGACGAGGGTGTGCTTGCTCTAGGAGATGACGTGGGCATCCTTGCTGTGGGAGATGAGGGTGTGCTTGCCCTAGGAGATGATGAGGGTGTGCTCGCTTGAGGAGGTGAGAAGGGTGTGTTTGCTCTAGGAGATGAGGGTGTGCTCGCCCTAGGAGATGAGGGCGTGCTTGCTCTAGGAGATGATGAAGGTGTGCTCGCTCTAGGAGATCACAAGGGTGTCCTTGCTCTAGGAGATGAGGGTGTGCTTGCCCTAAGAGATGAGGGTGTGCTTGCCTTAGGAGATGAGGAGGGTGTGTTTGCTCTAGGAGATGAGGGTGTGCTCGCCCTAAGAGATGAGGGTGTGCTTGCCTTAGGAGATGAGGAGGGTGTGTTTGCTCTAGGAGATGAGGGTGTGCTTGCTCTAGGAGATGAAGAAGGTGTGTTTGCTTTAGGAGATGAGGGTGTGCTTGCCCTAGGAGATGACGAGGGCGTCCTTGCTGTAGGAGATGAGGGTGTGCTCGCTCTCGGAGATGACGAGGGTGTGCTCACTCTAGATGAAGAGGGCGTGCTCACTCTAGCAGAACTTCCCACTTGAGTGAAAGGCCTTGCGTTCTCACAAGCTCATGGTACCAGACACTCCGCCTGGAAGACAAGCCACCAATTCTGCTTCGAGACGGCCATGTCCGACGAGGACATCAAAGTGTCCAGCTTGAACTCTGTCCTGTTGAGTGCTGAGTCTACGTGGACTTGAGCCTGAGAAGCAGCTTGGAATCGGAACATTTTTATCTAGTGCATTTCTTACGGGCCTCTCGTCCTGGTTGAAATTCGAGGGCCTGGTGTTCTCTTCAGGTGGGAGGCTGCCTACCAGTGAGCCCGGGGGTGAGGACCAGCCTGGGGTGGGAGGGAGCGTGCAGGATGCGCTCCAGAGGAAATTGTGCCTCTTTTCCAATTAGGCAGAACTTAACGGAGGAAATGGGATTTCAGAAGTTGTTTGAATGATGGAAACAGGAGACGTGATGCGGGGACCTGCAGGTCAGAGAGGCGTGAAGGGCAGCTGGAGAAGCCTGGGGGAGGGGTGGGGGCGTGATGCAGCATTTGCGATCACAGGGGGTGTGTGGTCCCCTCTAGCCAGAGGCTGCCTGCATGTGGAAGCCCAGGCCCCTGGCGTATCCCCCTGCTCCCGAGGCCTCCCTGGGGTGTGGCCCCTTCTGGGTGCCCCGGAGCTGGCTGGTCTCTGCGGGGCTCCCACTAGCTAATGTTTTTGAGAAGCTTCTGGGCTAGAGATTTGACAGCAAATCAGCCAAGTCCTATCCCTGAAGCTCTGTGGGCAGCACCGCCACCAGTGCCAGCGGCGGAGAGGAAACCTGCCAGGTGGGGGCAGGATTTCAGCCCTGAAGGAGGAGCATCAAGTAGCTACAAAGCGCAGAAGCCATGCAGACGAGAGGACAGAGCGGAAAGAGAGTTCCAAGAGTCAGGACAGGTCACGGCCGCGACGGCAAGAGCCCCAGACGGCAAGAGCCACAGCCACATTCTGGTGATATGGGGGCACCTGGGGGCTTGGGCAGCGTGTGGGCTTGATCCCCAGGAAGTCAGAGGCTCGAGGCTGTGTCTCAGCCCCTGTCAGAGTAATGGCTGGTCTTGCTGCTGCAGCCAGATGGAAGGAGCATCCCACCCGCCGGAGACACAAACACGTTTCTGGGCTACGATAGCGTGGCTGACTCACGGCAGATAGCTTGGCTTCGCGGTGTCGGGGAGAAATTGTGGGAACCCGGAGCCACAATGTCCTAGCAGGTCCCACCAGCTGAAGCATGCTGGCCAGAAGAGACCTCACCTCCCTCTCGGGCCAGGCATGCGCCTTCTGTTCTTTCCACGGCATCCTTCTCAGCGAGGCTTCCCCCCCAGTGTCCTCGAGGGACAGTTTTGGGGCACCACCGCTTGTGGGTCTTCCCAGGGCCAGAAATCCCTGCAGTTCTTTAAACATTCTTTCACTTGACGTCAAATGTGGAAACTAGTTTAGAAATAGCTGCGGCGGATAATCCCAGAAACTTTACAGTTGAAACAAAGCACCTGTTGGGAAAAAAAATTAATTATCCTTGACTGAGCGTGGTGACAACACCAAACCCCATTACTGGCGTGAAGCACTAGGTGAGGGGAAGAACTGGGAACTTGCCACGTGTAATACTCTGACCCATCAGCATTTCTCCCAGAACCGGAACATGGTGGACCCCGGCCCGGCACCAAGACGCTAGACAGGGGACTCTGTAGTCTCAGAGAAAGTACTTTTAGGGAATTCCACAGAGGCTTTGACATCAAAAGGGTGTTAATAATTAAAGGGAGGAGAACCATTAAAGAGGCTTATGTGAGAGGAGGAGGTTTATTTATCGACGGGTAGGAGGCAGATGCCCATATGCCAATACTCTAACAGTCAAGGCGCTTAGGAGACACCTGGCTGTCCCTAATTCCTCTCTATTTTTTTTTCAAGCCTACAAATCTTCAAGTTGCAAGGATCTCTTACAAACTCCTTTTTATTCCTTGATCAAAAATGTTATCAACTGAGCAACTCTGATTTCAGCTAGATGTTGAGCTGGTAGATTAAATAATTCATACTAAAGTGTGAGTGACTAATAGGAAAGAGCTGCAAATGGCTATTCACTTCCTAAAAGTGAATTGGCCTGCCAACGCGGATCTCAGTTGGCAGAATGTGTTTGAAACATACATGTTTTCCTGGTCAGGGAGGCAGTATCCCTTGCTGCCTATGAGTGTTATTTATACTGCTTAATTAGACTGGGGATGAAATTCATACAGTAAATGCTTAGCAACAAGAACTGCATCTGTACATTTGCCTCTCTTTTGTCAACAACATAATAACAGAGATTGTTTTTTCTTTAAAGATTTATTTATTTATGCATACAAGCTGGGGTGCAGGCCAGAGGTGTGGGGTGGCTCACCAGAGACAGAGTGGGGAGCAGAACAGGCAGATCGGCAGAAAAACACTGCTGAAGAGACAGCGGGCGAGGCAGGAGAGGTCTGCTGAGCCCTGTGGGAATCTCCCAGGCTGGGCATTGAACTTGCGCCGCAGCCTCTGACAGCTCCACAGCGCTGGGCTCAGCGCTGGGCTCAACCCGTTGTGCCACCAGGGAGGCCCAATGATGGAGATTGTTTTAAGAGACAAAAAAAATCACTTTCCCATCTCTTCACTTTGTCTATCTTCCGTATATGGCTTCCCATCCATGCTTTGCTTCCAGCCATCACACAAGCTGATGTGTCCACAGCCCTACCTGGTTGGCTGGTGCCTGAGAATGTGGGGAGCGGGGCGCACAGGGGGGCCGCAGGCTCGCCGCCCTGCCCAAGTGCTTCCCCTGCCTTTTCTGGCGCGTCCTGACGGTGGCACGGTCACAACCAGAGAACCCTCGTCCTCGGTGTCCCTGGGAGAAGCTGCAGGACACAGCACGTCTCCGAGCTCCCTGGGCCAGCGGCGAGGGCGCTGGGCGAGCGTGTGGGGGCTCGGAGAAGGTCTGCAGCTACCATGTGGGGGGCCGGCGCCGGGCTTCGCCCTGGTCTACTCTGCCGCGCGCCCTGGGAGCCCACAGGCTGGCACTTATTTCAAGGAGCCGCTGAAAGCGTCAGGTGTTTTGGAAAGTCTCAGGTGAGGCCTTGGCACTGCCTCCCGGCTCGGCTCCGGGGCCGAGGGGGTCCAGGCTCCCGCAGAGAAGCCCGGGGCGCCGGAGCGAACAGTCACCGCCTGGCGCCGCAGGGCTGGAGAGAGACGGGTCCTGGCCTCCCGGCCTGCGTGGGCTGCCTGCACCGAGCCGCGCATCAGCCAGCCCCGCGGAACGCGCTGGCCAGGCGGGGCCGCCCATTGTTCCTCCGCGCGCCCGGCACGCTCCGGCTGCCGCCCGAACTGCTGGGAGCTGCAGCTTGGCCGGCCCGGCTCAGCCGCTGCCCGCCGGCCCGAGGGAGGCCCGAAGAGGCCCGAGGAGGCCCGCCCGGCGGACGTGCGGACTGCACAGCCTCACCCGTGCCGCAGCGCCCTTTACCCCGCCAAGGAGAACAGGGGAGGGGGGTTGAGAGGAGACCGTTACCCGTGAGGCCCCACACCAAGCGGGCACTCTGCAGGAGGGCCCCCCGAGACTCCCTCCCCAGGCCTGGTCCTCTTCCCTCC
>PVIJ01020686.1:0-20368 GCA_004024925.1 Scalopus aquaticus | reverse complement strand
ATCCTACCAAAAGCAATCTACAGATTCAATGCGATCCCGATAAAAATCTCAATGACATTCTTCAAAGAAATAGAACGGATATTGAAGGAATTCATATGGAACCACAAAAAACCTCGAATAGCTAAAGCTCTCCTGACTAAAAAGAATATGAATGGAGGGATTACACTCCCTGATTTCAAACTATACTACAAAGCCATAAAAATTAAAACAGCATGGTACTGGAGCAAAAACAGACACACAGACCAATGGAATCGAATAGAAAACCCAGAAATAAATCCACATACTTATGGACAACTAATCTTCGACAAAGGAACAAAGAATATGCAATGGAACAAGACTAGTTTGTTCAATAAATGGTGTTGGGAGAACTGAACTGCTACATGCAAAAAAATGAAGCTAGACCACTACCTCACACCACGCACAAAAACCAACTCAAAATGGATAAAAGACCTGAATATAAGACCTCAAACCATAAAGGTTATAGAAGAAGATACAGGCAAAACTCTACATGACATACATCTCAGCAAAATCTTTAAAAGCACTTCCCCCATAGAGAAGGAAGTGAAAGAAAAGATAAACAGCTGGGACTACATCAAACTAAAAAGCTTCTGTAAAGCAAAAGAGACAATAATCAAAACAGACAGACACCCTACTAATTGGGAGAAGATCTTTGCACACAATACAACCGATAAAGGACTAATAGCAAAAATCTACAAAGAGCTCACACAACTCAACAAAAACAAAGTCAACAACCCAGTCAAAAAATGGGCAAAAGAGCTAAAAAGGCACTTCTCCAAAGAAGAAAAGAAAAAGGCCAACAGGTATATGAAAAAATGTTCAACATCACTTATAATCAGGGAAATGCAAATGAAAACCACAATGAGATACCACCTCACGCCAGTAAGAATGGTGCACATTAAGAAAACAGTTAACAACAAATGTCGGCGAGGATGTGGAGAAAAAGGAACTCTACTACACTGCTGGTGGGAATGCAAATTGATCCAACCACTATGGAAAGCTGTATGGCGTTTCCTCAAACTGCTAGAAATGGAACTCCCATATGACCCGGCAATACCACTACTGGGAATCTACCCAAAGGACACAAAAACACTAATCACAAAGGATACATGCACCCACATGTTTATTGCAGCACTGTTTACAATAGCTAAGATATGGAAACAACCCAGATGCCCAATAATAGATGACTGGATCAAAAAGATGTGGTACATATACACAATGGAATACTATTCAGCATTCAAAAAAGACAAACACATGCAATTCGCAGCAACATGGATGGATCTAGAAGGGATCATGATCAGTGAAATAAGCCAGAAAGAAAGAGAAAATTATTGAATGGTTTCACTTATAACAGGAATATAGGGGAGCCAAATAAAAAGAGACATTCAGCAGGGAAGGAGGGGATGGGAAGGGCTCAAGAGGGGGGGAGAGGGGAGCAGGGGGACTCTGGTGATGGTTCCACGGGTGAACAGATGATGGGTAACTTATGGGGACCACACAATAATGTAAAATATATGAATAACAAAAATAAATTATTATAAAAAAAAAAGGAATAGTGTTCCTTTTTCTCAACATCCTCACCAGTATTTGTTGCTTACAGTCTTTTTGATATGGGCCATTCTCACAAGAGTGAGTTAATATCTCATTGTGGTTTTAATTTGCATTTCCCTAAAAAGTGTTGATCAATATTTTCTTGTCCCACTTAACTGTCACTTTTTACTTCATTTATTCGAAACAGGATCTAAGCAAGGTCCGCACTCTTAAACCTGTAACAGTTCTCATTAGGTTCTCTCTTAAGTTTATGGTCATTATACCTTTTAAACAAGCTCTGATTTAGATGCTGCCTTTCTCAACCCAAAGGACAGAACAAGAGCTTCATTGTTTTCCTATTGCTAATAGAAACGTGATCTCCACGAGGATAACACTCATGTTCTTTATAACAGTAAGAAAATTAATTTTCAGTAATAAATGAAAGCGATGAAGTAGACTCCCGTGTAAAAATGCTCTAGATGCAAATTTATTTCTAGTGTAGAGGTTCAACTGTGCTTCAATTCAATACTGAAAAGGGCCACACATTCTATTTTTGTTAATTCATTTAGTACCAAAAAGAGAGTGCAGAACAGCAACATAAATAACAAAGATTTCCCCGTAAAAGAGTCTGAAAAACTATGTTTTCTAATACATATATCTGTCTAACCACTCTTTTACAAAGCAACAAAGGAATAATATAGTTGAATATTATCATGGAGTTCAATTTTCTTTAATCAGAGCTTCAAAGTCTTGGTAAGGGACAGCAGGGTGGAGGAGCATGGTATCGACATATAAATATGTTGTACAAGTAATACAAGTTCTCACTGTGGGACCTGATCCTCTTCTAATCCTTAGATCCTTACATCTGAGGATCTAATCCTCTCATCGCATCGGCTAATCAGGAGTAAAACTGAGTATATCTGGATTGTGTCATTTTTTTTCTTTTTCTGTTTAATCACAATAAGAATTCAAAGGCCAAATTGTAGCTTACAAAGAGAAGAAAGGCAGAAGGCACCCAATATTAGAAAATGGATCATTAATTTTTTAATCAAGAGGCTGTGTGTGTGTAACCAACATACTCCCAAGATATGCTTTACACACAATGTCTTAGCTGTCACTTCTGTATCAAGGGTAGCCATGATTCTCTCTCCAAGCCACACCTCCCAAGACATACAGGCATGTAGATCAGTCTACTCTACATCCCTATTTGACGTGAGGCATATCTCAAGCACTTAAGCTCAACTCATACTGCAGTTTTCCCTTTTTCCCAGTAAGAGTGTCTTCCCACCCTCCAGTCTCTATGTCAGAAAGCAGGAAGTCAACCTCAGCTATTCCCTACGTCTCCTTTATGCTTTCAACCTCCTATGACCATGAAAAACTTTTCAAAACCTAAGTCATGTCAACTCTGCTTTTTAAACATCTCTTCTATCTGTTCCCTGCCTGCTCTGCTTATAGTTCCCAACAATCTTTACCTGGATTAAACACCAGCCCAAGAACCTGGCCTCTGCTTCTAGTCTTGCCCCTCTAAACCATATTCTACACTGCTACCAGGGTGGTCTTTCAATAGGCAAAGTGGATCACTTGCACATCTCTGTTTAAATTCTTACCACAGTTCCCCAGAGCTTTTGAGAAGGAAAAGAAGAAGAAGAAAACAAAACCAAGTTCCTGATTAAGACACAGCAGATATTTTTTGTTCTGGCTCCTGCCACCCTTCCAGCCTTACCTCCAAGTGCCTTTCCTCAACTTCAATCATCAAACATTTGCTCTTCCAAAACATTTCCAAGTATTTAGTCCTCTTGGTCTACCACTCAAGATGTACTTCCTTGCCTTATGGCTAAGAAAGACTGACACATGTCCTACAAAAGCACTGTGTTGTCTGTCATAGATGAAGTCTCGGCTATATCACCCTGAGCCCCTCCCCCCCCAGTGTTCCATGCACTATTCCATCTTAGCATATATCCTAATGCTCAATCATTGATCCAGTCATCCCCAAGTCGGTGGGACCTCCACCCCTCAAGTCATTCAGGTTCAAAACCATCTAGTCAACTTTCATCCTTCTCTTGGATTACTTGCAGAATAAGACCAAGTCTGTCTCTGTAGTCCTAGTGGAGTCCTGGTACTTGACACATGAAAAATAAGTACACACCAAGTGAATAGTTACCCTTGTGAAAATGCCCTCTAGAATTCTTCATGACTCAGGTTCTACTTCACTTACATTTCTCCTTTTCCACATTGAGCTCTTGAATATACAAAAGTCTCCACTGAATTAAAAAAATCTTTCCACATTCTAAGCTTTGAATATCTCTTCCTGCCCTTTACCATCAAGTTTTGAAAATTTACCCACTTGTACATCCTCATCATCTCTTTACTCATTAGTTCTTGTTCTACAATTTCTCCCCTTACTATTAAATCTGAGCTAAATCCAATGTTCTGTTGTAAGTTCTCAGTTCCCTTACCTTTCTGCACCATTTAGAACTGCTGAATACCTTGATCTTCTTGGGTTCCTAGGACAGCAATTTCTATTTCTCCTTCCACGGATCTCTGCATCCTCTACCTACCCCACAGTCCTGTTCCCCCAGGACTCCTTCATCCTCTCTAATGTTCTCCTTGGTAATCTCATTTATCACATGGTTTCAATAATTACCTCCATGGAAGAAAAGGCCAAATACAGTTTTCTTCAGCCATAGTTTCTCTTGGCCTACACATTTCCACCAGCCTGCCAGACACCTTCAAATGGAAGCCCTGATGCAACTTCAAACTCAGATGCCACCAAACAGGACTCCTGTCTTCCCTCCTAAATAGCCCCTACCATCATCCTCTTATTCTATTTTCTTCCTCCCATAGGTTTTTGCCTTCCACCTCCAATCATTTGGAGAACCTTAGAATTTAAGCACTTCCATAGCATTTACTCATGTTCCTTCCTTCCTCCACATAGTTCTTAGTTCAGACCCTCAGTTCCTCAGCCAAGATGTCTTTGAATATATATCTCCTCTTTTAGACTGCCCCCTATTCTCCCACCCTTTCCGAACCAACTTTCAGTGTTGCTTCCCTGCCTAAAGAACACTCATCATCTGTTCCCCAGAGCAAATAGCATCACATCCCCAGCCCATGGCTTGTCATATTCTGAACCCAAGCCATTTTTATCTTCATGCAGGCTTTACTCTAGCCCACGCATTCTCAAATATGCCCAATCATAAACGTACCTAGGTTATTTGTTAAAAATACAGATTTCTGGGTCCTACCCAAGACCCATTGAGACAGAACCTCCCAGCCCAATACCAGCTGATTTAATTATCTACAATTAATTTGTCTCCTGAAGTACTGATTGCTGCTTGTCAAATCAAATCATGGTGCTGCAGGGAAACAAAAGGGGGTGGGGGAACAAGCGGGGAGATGCTCAAATCCCCAGGATCATCAGAAACTCCTGCTGAGTCTTCCAGGCCACTCATGTATCTCTCTCTTCCTTTCATTATTGAACTTCCACAAAAATCACCTACAACCTTTCTGTATATATAAATGCCTGCAAAGATGAAGGGTGTTCTTTTCTTGTCCTCCTCAAAAGACACTCCCTAATCATGTTGACAATGAAAGAGGAAAATCAATTTCAAATCTTGGAATAAAGATCTTAAATCAGTAGGTGTTACTTTCCCAAGAAAAATAACTGCAGCAGAAATCTTAATACTTATTTGTCTGTTACAGTTTACTTTAAGCATTAATTATAATATCTATTTAATTGCTAAACACAGGGCTAACCACAGGTGTTCAGGTTCATGTAGTTGTTACATTTTTCAAATCACACACTTTTTTTAACAACTGAACTACAACACGTTTTAAATTATATTGGTGAAATATAAAACAGAGACATGATTATTATAAGAAGTTTAGGAAACAGAGAAAAGAACCAGGACAGAATTAGAGCCCTCCCACTAGCTGACAGTACAACATAGTGGTTCCCAGCACAGGGTTTTGCATCAGACACTGCTGACACCAACTTCCAATTTGACCTCTCACTGCACATTGTGACTTGTCCTAAATATTGGTTTCTAAAATGGAGTGATAATACTTATCTCATCAGGTTATTACATTAAACATTTAGCTCAACATCCAAAACTTAGTATGTGCTCAAAAAATATGGTTTGTATTGAATTCTACTCTGGAAAAAACAAAAAGTATGTTTGTACTCAGTTTGAAGAACTCTCAGAGAATCAATCACTGTGGACTATATCCAAATATGAGGAGTTTAAAAACTTGCTGTTTAAAAACTTCTATTTTCTTAAAAATAAATGATCTCACAACTATTTTTGGATATTTGAGGTTAAGATATTATAAATAAATGAATGGATGAAGATGGCATTAGGCCACTATTTCTAAGGTCTCCTACAAGAGGAAAGATGTGGCACTCAGGTTATAATGTTATAATGAGATTTAAAGTATTAATGATACAATATCTGAGTTAAAGGTAAACTTCCTTATGAGATCTTTTCCATATTTATATTTGGAATTATACTGTTATGAATATATATCTTGAATTAGTGAATACAGGACAAAAAAATACTGCAATTGATACAATTTTATCGAAATACAACAGTAGAGAGAGAAAAACTCTTAATTTATTATTCTAAGACCCTTTTTAACACATGTTACTGTATTTCCTAGCCCTACTAAATTTGGTTTCTTAACACCAGTCTGGGTTGAGAATGACAATAACACCAAACCCGTACCACATCTACCTGAAATATTAAGTACTTCTGAAAAGACACACAGTTGACTGTACTTGTTCATGTATGTAAGGTTTTCTACTAAATCTTATGCATTTTCATATCTTTTTCACAAAGGAATCCTCACTCTTGGAACCCAGTTACTGTGATTGAGGAATAAAAGCCACATGGCAAGGCTGAGTGCAAGTATCTAGCTAGCCACCCAGTTGAGGTCTCAGACAACAACCATCTTCAGTTGCTTCCAGTCATGTGAACAAATCAGTCTCCAAAAGCCGCCAGCATTCATGACTGCAAATACATGAGTTAGTCCTACAAGAGCCACCTAGCAGGGTCAGTCATGCCTCAGACCCTCCCGAGCTAATAAGAAAATTATTGCTGCTGAGTTGAACCACTAAATTTTGAGATGATTCATTAAAAAGTAATAAATAACAGGCAGATAAAAGATAATTAATAGTGACCAAACACATCAAATTGTGCCTTAACATCTACAGAATGAAATTATCAATGCAAACACAAGTGGGGTCTTTAATGTGAAGAGTTATCCTCTTCATTAACTTTCTATTAATATTTATTACTTGCTGGCTACCTTTATGCTCCAAAGAGAGAGTCTATTGCTTTATTCTTTCTTCTAAAGAGGGAGCTATTCTGGAAACCTGAGTGTTCCTGAAATCTAATTTTGAAAAAGCTTCCATTTTGCTATATTTGCCAAACCCTCAACTGCACCCTTTAAGGAAATAAGTGTTCTACAGTTAAACATATATTTTGCTCAGGTTGATGATGATTTGTGTTTCTTAACACCACTCTATAGTAAACCAACATAATTCAAATTATATTAAACCCTAGCAATTTCACAGGATTGAGAAAATCAGGTTGATACTTTATCATTTCCTCATGTCACAGTGACTTGGAAATACCAGATGCAATGACCAAAGAAAGATTTTTTTTAATACCATAACATAATTCAAGGGATGAAATACCATAACATAAACACACCCCAAAAAATATTAATAGGAAACCCAAATCTCACTTCCCACCAAACTAAATTCAAAAGCTATGCCAAACTGTGTCTGAGAAAACACAAGAGACAGGGGGCTGTCTCTTGACAGTCACTGTTTTTGATTTCCAAGCATTTTGTCAAGTTGAGAAGTTTGAAAAGTGAAAATGGGAAAGACAGGCCTCATGGAAAAAAGGGAAAAAGCAAAGTGCTTGGGTAATTCTTAGATGGGCTAATCAGTCTCTGAAAAGTCAATAACAGGCAGGGCCATGAATCAATTTTTCAAACAGTTTATCATGGTTAATTGAAATTTTTGCTGACTATTTCAAGGTTTATATTGCATTCACAATTGGGAAACTTGAAAATCATTATAGTGGAAAGGTTCAAGACCAAACGAAGGTCAACTGAAGTCAAAGCAATCGAGGACCACATCAGAAGGGAAAGAAAGGCCAGGCCAGCCCCTGAAGCCGCTTTCCTGCTGATTACGGTCTTCAGGAGAAGCCACATGATCAGGAAAAGGCATTTCATCTCTCTGTGCTTCCTTTCTGTTATTTGTTAAAAGAGAAAAGGCCTACATTTATTGAGGGCTTACATAGCATACTGCTTATTACACTACATGAGAACTTTGCTGTACATTGTCTTTTTTTCTTATACATGGCTTTATTGAGATAAAATTCAGTTACCATACAACATAAGGCAATGGCTTTAGCATAGTCACAGAACTGTGCCACCTCCACCACAGTCTATTTTAGGAAAATTTTATCATTCCCCCCCCAAAAGAAATTCCATGCTCATTAGCAGCTATTTCCTATTATCCCGAGCCTCCAGCCCTAGACAACCACTATTCTCTATGGATTTACCTATTCCGAACTTTCCCTATAAATAGAATCATACAATATGTCATCCTTTTCCCCCACTCACAAGATGATGATATTTGGGGTGTTTCTACTTTCTGTTCTTATAAATAATGCTGTTATGAACATCCAGGTACAAGTTTTGGAATTTTTATCTTCAGTACCTAAGATTAGAATTACTGGGCTACATGCTAACATTTTGAAGAATTACCAGATTTTTTCCTCAAAGTAGCTGCACATTTTACATTCCCACCAGCAGTGTATGGGGGTTTCCACTTTTTCCATAGCCATGTCAACACTTGCAATTGTCTGTCTTTTTGATTATGGCCACACTAGTGGGTATTATATATTGATAGTATCTCATCACAGTTTTGACTTGCATTTCCCTCTATTGTATTATCTTACTTGATCCTCATGACAACCTTATGAGGGAATAAGAACCAATCATTATTCCTATTTGATAAACAAGTAAACTGTGGACTGGGAAGATTAAGCACCTGACTCAAGGTCAGAGTTACATGAAGATTCAGCACCCTCCATGGCTCCATAATGCTGCATATCCACATAGTCTCAAATGATCCTAAGAAAACTGAACAAGCAGGTCCTGGCGGCCCTTCCAGCTTTGATATTGTGGAACCATAGATTTATATTGTTTTTTAAAAAATCTTTTTTCTAGGTGAATTTCCTCTCTAACCTCAATATCAGGGAGTATCTGGACTTCTGAGCAGGAAGTTTATGTTCTCAACATAACAATAATGAGGCTACAACCCTATCACACCGGCACAAGGCCAAATCTGATGCTCAAGTCAAACAGGTACATGGGACTTAATATTGTGGCTGCACCATACAAAATCGCTCTTGTTCTACCATTCAGGGACTCTGAAGATGGCAATTTCATCATGTTCCATGTGCATTTTGTGAACCAAGCATACACCTGGCTTTCTATTTACTTTCCTATCCTTTTTTCCCCTTACCTTTCTCATTTATCAAATAAATTTTACCCAGCCCCTTGTTTGAATCTTTGTAAGCCACCTCAAATATTTTCTGACATAAAGTGACACAGTAAAGAAATAAACATACCAAAATGTTTTTAAGTAGGCTTCAAAATAGCCCACAGCTGCAGGCCCTTTCATTAGATTGTGTACTTGCCTAAGCAAACTATCCTCCAAGAAACAGAAAACACTGCTCTTCTCTGTACACTGGCAGGAGGGAAAATGCTTTTATAATATTCTAAATTAGACAAGCTTTCTAAAATAGTTTAGGGCGGGAGAAAGACAGGTAGTCGTTGCCCAGCAGGATAAAAGGAAGAAAGCAATGATGCATTTGTACACTCATGAATACATGCAAAGGTTATTTCTCCTAGATATCTCTTTGAGGTTTTTTTCCTTTCATTTATATATAAAATTTCGTGATACTTTTTGATGACTGGATACTGCTGCTATTAGAATTTGACAACTGCCTAGGAAAAAGTACTCAATATTTCGTAAAGTCTCTTCTCTTTTATTAGTACTTATTTAGATCCACTATGTGTGAGTGCTTTAACACAGCACTTTCATCTCCAAGATTTTTACCTTACGTATGGAGATAACTGCACTTGTACAGAAAGATGTATCCACTCAGTTCAAAAACTATAAACCACAAAGTCTCAGTAAGTTTAGCACTGATCAGCTAAACTATGGTGTATGTATAGAAACAACTACTACATGGCCATTAAAAAATTACACAGAATCACACCAGTTAACACAGGGAAAGTTCTAGATCTTTTATTAAAGAAAAGTAAAGTAACTAACAGTTTGTGGGTACCAAACAGGAAGATTGTGAGGTCACCTATAAGTACGTATATACATTCTTAAAGAGAAGACTGGGAGGATATGGAGAAAAAATGCCAACAATAGTTATCTCTGGACAGGATCTTTCAGGGAGTTTTTACATATCTGGCACTTTTCTGTATCATTTTTTTCTCATAATAAGCATGTGTTATTTTTTACCAAAACAGTGAGTCTCTTTTCCTCAAAGGTTAAAAAAAGAATCCCACAATGTGCAAAGCATTATCCTGGGTATTAAAAAGGAATACAAAATGAGAAGAAAAATAGCCAAGAGCTCTCAAACAGCTGATATTCCTGCTGGGAAGGCCAGACATTGAAAAAAAGAAACAATTAAGCTGCAAGTAGTACAAGATGGGGCTTCAAAATGAGTACAGTGTGTGCACACCATAAAAATTCAGGAAAGAAGAGTAATAGGAACTGTGAAACTGTAAATCCACAGAGAGGGAAGTTGTGTATGTGTTTGGGGAAGGATTCCAGTATAGAATGGCACAGAAGCAAACGGTGTTTTCAAAAATTCACAAAACAAGTGTGGTGGTAAAAATCTATATCCTATTTTCCAAAGCCACAAGTTAAGGATTCTAATTAAATTCTGACTGAAGAGTAGAAGATGAGGGTTCTAAAACCCACGCCATTTTAGAGGACAATTTGGTAATATCTACCCCAAGATACATACACACATTTCTTTGATCTTACATTTCTAGTCTGAGTATTTCTCCTACAGAAAAATGTAAAATGACACATATACAACAATCAACAGGGAAGCAATACCTAATGTTTGGGACTGCAAAAATTTGGAAACACCCAAAAGTCCCAAAATTAGGGAACTGCTTAAATAAGTTATAATGTCTTATAACAGAATATGAGATAACAATAAAAAAAGAATGAGGAAGCTATATACAGATTTGGAAACACAGCCTGTGAAAAAAGGCAAGGCAAAGAACTATAAGATGTTAACTTTTCGGGTTAAAATGAGTAAAAACTAAGACTGAGCATATCATAAAGATAAATACTCATAGCAGGCAGACAAACATTTGAAAAACAATTTCACAAAGGTGATTTGGGCAGTAGCAGGCAGCTTGGATTTTCAAAGTACCTCTGCAATATACACTCTACTTTCTGCCAGGAAGTTCATTAATATGAGAATGAAAGAGAACTCAGTCTACCCTCCTCACTCCAATAAAGTTTAGGACTTCCTAGGCCTTTCTCCAACCCCATATTTACTGAGAACAAAACAAGTCCTGTGCACCATTTACTGACAAAACAACTCAACAACTCAGCAAATTGCCAACCAGCTCCAGCCCAGGCAGGTACTGTGAAGTCATTTTATAAAACAACAAAATCAGCAGAGCAGGCATCAAAAAAGCAAACTCTCTGGTTCCAGTAGACATACTTCAGGAAATCCCCACCTAATTGGCTTAGATATAAAGAGTCTTGGGAAAAAGAGTCTGGACTTGTAAATCAATTTCAAATGCAAGGTTGGACTGACAAGGGCCAGCTACACAACACAGAAAATTAAAGGGAAATTTTTAAGTAAGCAAACATCATTTCTTGGAGGCTTACATCCCAGAAAATACCAATCATGTCTTTTAGTTGGTTAGTGTGGAGCTGGACACATTTAATTGAAATTTTAAAAGCCAGGGTTTGCGGGATCATAACCAAAAGGATAAGACCTTGTGTGAGTAATGACTCCAATTCTGGGAGAAATGAAATCAGAGCGTCCTACTGAAGGGTTGTATTTATTCCAGAACCTTACTTTAGCACAGAAATTCAAGATAAGAATTCTGTCTTCCTTAAGGAATAATGAGAATTTCGTTTTAGGCTGTCTTGCCTTGCAGTCCTAGAGTACAGAGCTTGAGAACAGTAATATATCAAGACGCCCATGTATTTTTACAGTAAGCATACTAAACGTGAAGGCAGGATCACACAGTATTTAAAAACACTGGCTGAGAGTAACACTGCCTCCCTGCAAACTGTCAGACTAACACTGACCAGTTGTGAGACCCCAAATGAATTACCTACATCCTATACACTTCAGTTTTCTAATCTGCAATAAGGAGTTATAATAGTACCTGCATCATCAGGCTTTTGTAAATTCACTGAGAAAATGTCAGTCTAACACTTAGCACACCAGTTGGCCCAATTTAAGCTCAATGAAGATTAACTATTACATGTTATCTTGCTTGTTACTGATATTGTTAACACGTCCCGACTACTGACAACTAAAATTTAAAAGAATAGTGTCTCAGATTAAGCGGTCCCAGGTTAAAGTTTAAACTATTATCCAGAATTACATGGAATACATAGTGATATAAAATTCAAACAAATAAATATCAAGAAATCATTTTGGTGATAGACTATTTTTATAATATATGAGTTACCTGGAAAATGGTAGTTGTTTCATATGATTTAGGATTTAAGTTTTAAACATTTAATTGGTTATTTTACCATAAGTATCTATTTAGCAGTAATGGAATTGCTTACAAGATATTTTTTAAATAATCAGTTAACTTCATGGCTACTAAACAGAAAATCATAGGGTGATTTGACTTTGTCCCCAGACCTTATTCTCAAATATTCTAAACTTTGGGGTTTTTTTTGTTTTTTTCCTACTTTTACTTCCCAGATGAGTAGCTTCACAACATGATGTACTGGTCTTTTAAAAACCCTTTGAGTCTTGAACTCTAAAATTCTTCCATAATACAGCTTATGACAGGGGAATCTTTTTAAAGGTTTTGGAAATCTGGAGCTTTCTCTCACCTCCATGTGCTTACTTGAAAGAAAAAAAAATCTGTCCTAAAAGACATTAAGGTAATTATAATTAGTGCCTTGCACACACCATCTCTGTCAGTCTCAAGCACTGAAATGTGGAATTAAATCTAGCATTTCTTATCAGGGAGTTGCCATGAAATAAAGGAAATCTAGACTTACTCACTAGCTGTGACTTGACCTTAAAAAAAAGTTGTTCTATGTACCTATGTTCAACTATGTAGCTCACAGACAGCCCTTTGAAATATCTGGCCTCCTTTTCTGGGGGGAGGGGGCTCACAGTTAACACTGAATAGTAAAATGAAAATATGTGTGAATGTAACCCAAACTCTGGAACATCACTGGGAATTTTACACATTTTCACATTTCTTACTAAGCTACCACGAGGGAATAGTTACTCTACACTGCTCATAGTGACTATGTCCTGTGACCACACAAAAAGAAAAAAATTTATACATTCTCAAGCTTCAGGCAGAGGACCCAAGAATCACACAAACTTTATAGTTACTCCTGCTCTTGCACCAAAAAAAGTGAACATTGATTAGTCCATTTTAATGTTTCTCTATGTGTGCATTCAATTGCAAAACAACAAAATTTTAAACGGTCTCTTCTTGTCCCAACAAAACTGTTTCCACAAAATCCTACTTATTACAGGACATACCTGCCACTTTATTGGAATTCCACATTGTCTAAAATGTCTTCTGGTGTTGCAGAGACCCATTCACAACTTGTGGAGTTAATGTGATTACCTCCACATCAAGAACGCAGTATGGGGATGTCTACCCCATGGTGTAGCAATCGAGGACCCACTTTTGGAAAACTGCCTTTTTCCAGTGTTCTCTTGCTGCAGTCAAGAAATGAAGGAGCACTTTTGCTAATATCCAGAATATTAGACATAGGGACATACAGTTTGCTCCTCCTTCCAGAAGGTCTCTTCTTTATTTACTACCCCTTTGGGATTAATCAATGTCATTGTTGCATAGTTAAATGCATATTGTGAACATCAGATTAGCAGAACAGAAGATAATTTTGTGTGGGAGTACTATCTACTAAAATTCTAGAAGAATATAATCAAATACCATGTTTTAAGAAAAAGATAATGAAATAGTAACAGCTAAATTTACTACACACTCACTCTGGATTAAACACTATCTTAAGTCTTGTAGAGGGCCCCATTTAATAACCACAACAACTTAATGAGATAGGTGCTATTGCTATCAACCCATTTTTCAGGGGTTAGATAGCTTGTCCATCAACTTTTGAATCTTTAGTGAAAAGAGCTGCCATGAAGACTGGGATGTAGGTAGTCTAGTTCTGTGTGCTGTTGTTATATGATATTTGATAATACAAATGGATATATATGTCATATATATATATATAAATTATTAAACACAATAATATCTAACTTAAAACACTGCAACATTGAAACGTGCTCCTCTGCTCTGTCCAATACTGATCAATACCTTGAATCTTCTATTTGTTACATACCTAGTTTTAAAAGGTAATTTTAAAGATAATTTACAAGGTAATGTCTCAAATAAATATCCCTAAATACTATCACATATAATTTTGCTTGCTTTTGTTTTTGTTTTTTGCACATTCCCACCTAGTTGGGTATTTATGAACTTTACATTTATTTTATAACATTACTTATTTTGAGCATAAAAACAGTATCATTCTGATTAGAATCTCCTGCTTATTTTCATTCAATATTACATTTCTAAGACCCCAGTAGGCTGTTCATTTTCGTTGCTGTATGATATTCTAATACATGCCCATATTCACATCAGGCTCTTTTTCATTCTACTGAATAAGGATGTCTATTTTCTTGTGTTTATAATCACAAACTTTATTGTTTTGAATATTTCTTGTAAATATCTCTTGGCATGATGGGCAAAGGTTTCTCTGGATATCGAATTCTTCATGTGTAAAATTGTAGGTTATAGAACATATTCTATAAGAAAGTGCCACATTCTCCTTCAAATTGGTTGTTTTTCCTTTCACTCCCACCAACTATTTATAAAAGGCATAGTAGGTTTACATTCTGAACAAATAATGGCATTTCTAGGCTGCTTAACTTTTGCTGATCTAATTGAGGTTAAGTGGTTTCTTTACCTTACATTTGGTTGAATACTAATGATGTTGAGCATTTTTGATATGTTTCTGGACCATCTGTATTTTGTCATCTGGAAAATATCTGTTTGTATATTTTCGGTTCATTTTTCCATTGACCTGAAGAAATTCTATAAGTACTTTAGATACTAATTGCATGTCTCTTGCATGCCTCCAAAATATCTTTTGAGTTCAGTGTTTATCCTTCTATTACCTGAATGGTGTATTCTGATGAACAGTTATTCTGAAATTTAATGCAGCTGACTTTAACTGTCTTTTCATTTTATAGGTAGACCTTTAAAATCTTGATTAAGAAAATCACCTATGCTCCAAAGTAATGTGTCTTATTTTTTTCTACAAGTTTTGTCTTTCACATTATATGTTAATTTTGGAATTTTTCCCCATTTGGATATGTATTTTCTCTCAAAACTATTAATAGTACAGTCTCTCCTCTCCCCACATGTCTGCAACATACCTCCATCATATATCAAGTTTCCTCATATGCAAGGGTGTTCTATTTTATTTTACTAATCTTTTATCTATCCTCAATATCCAGTGCCCTGTTGGGCTGCTTTGTGTATTTGTGAGCCTTTATTCTTCAATGAAATTTTAGAATTAGCTTGTCAAGTTTCTCAAAATTCTTTGTAAAATTCTTTGCATTGACTTTGTCGAGCAATCTAGGGATAACTGACTTCCTTACTAAATGCTAAGTCTTTACTGACGAGCAGTTTTCCTGCCCACTTACAAGATTTTACTCAATGCCTTCAGTAAACTTTGTAATTTTTCTACCTAAAATACTTACATGCGTTTTGCTAGACTTATTTAATAAGATACTAGCAGTAATAAATAATATTCACTTCTCTTAACTTATAGAACTACTTGGTTTTTCTCTTAACTTTCATCTTGAGTTTTGGCAAGCTACATTTTTTTAGAATTTACTTTCTCCCTTAGGTATGTGGCATGTAATAGTTCACAGCATTATTAGTTTCTTTTTAATCTCTGTTAAAACTATAGTTTAATTTGTGATACCTTTTATGTTGTTTCAACTTTCACTAACTTTTGCTCATACCTTTATCAACTCCTTCCTTCCCTTTTTTACAGATTTACATTGATCTTTTCCTAATACAAATTAGCTTGTTAATTGTCACTTTCTTCTTCGAGAGTATAGGTCCACTAGGTATACACTTTCTCAGTTTATTTTTTCTTAAGAAGTCTTTAAACTCCTTCTTGAAAATTTTAATGTCAACACTTTGAAGATAATATTTTTCTATCTTCAGGCTTTGATTGTTGCTACTGAGATTCTGCTGTCTAGTCATTCTCTCCTTAGAGGTGATCTCTTCTAATCTAGTTGATTTTAAGATCTTTTTATCTCTGGGTTCTGCAGTTTTACATTAAAGTACAGATTTTTTATCTTGATTGTTGGCAATACTTTTCCTGTTTTTGTGGGTGCCTATCTTTCATAATTTCTGGAAAACTATTCAAATATTACCTCCCCTGAAGTTTCTCTACTGTTTTTTCTGATACCGCAATTTGACTTATGTCACAATTTCTTACTGTGTTCTCTGTATCTATTAGTCTCTCTCCCAGAATTTCCCTTTTCCTATTGCCCTGTGCTGCATTCTTGGAATTTCCTCAGTGCATGCATTCTCTTTCCATCTGTATCTGTCTAATCACATTTTTAAAAAGTATCTATGTCTAAATCTTTCCATTGAAGTTATGTTTGTCTCTTGTTATTTTAACAGTAATAAGATTCATTTCTGAAAGCTCCTTTTCAACTCTGCCTAAGCATTTTTTATATTTTGTTGCTTGTTTATTAACAGATTCACTTTTATGTCTTACTTCATATGTGATTATTCACATAGAATATATAATACAGATAATCCCATTATCTGAATTTCCTTAAGGGGCAAGGGTATCTAGAGTAGTTGTTTGTTTCTAATGTCTTATTTATCTTTGGCAGAACAAGGTCCTGCAAGGAAGAGCTGTTCTTGCTTCTGCTAGAAGCCAAGAGGCACATCCACTTACGGACACTGCACTAATTTTCAAGTCTCAGGATTAGAAGCTTATTTCATAGGTCTCAGGCTCAAATTTTAATTGTCAAAATTGAAAGTAAGTAAATCACTAGTGTATGGACGACATATCAGGCTAGACACCGCTCTGCTCCTTTGCTGCTGCAGAACTGAAATGGCCTTTACCTCACATCACTCACATTTCAGCCTCCAGACTTTTATCTTTATTGTTTTAGATTGTTACATATCTTTCTGGGTTACTTTCTGTGAATCCAAAAAGGTAATATAATCTATGTTTAAACCAGGATCTAATTATTGGAAAATAGCTTATTTCTCACATGTACAGAATAAAGGGGAAATACTCTAAAGAAAACAAAATTCATTCAAAAAATGAACAATTTTCTCTTTATAAAATTCAAGGAAAAGTTTTCAATATCTATTTGAATTCTGCTTGCAAATGCTTCTGTACTTCTTAAGAGTCTTGGAATTTTAAATGTGACATTCAATGTAAGAGCTTTCACTACCCTCAATTCTAACAGGGAAAAAAAACCTCCCTTCCTCCTCTGCAAGCACTGATAAGGAATAAGAACATCAAGGAATCATTTATTGGCGGAAGCTTAAGAGACCTCTGGTTCAATTTCTTAGTAAGGACAAAAAGAAATCCCACCACATTCACTCATTTGGTGAACATCTATTATGCACCTGTTTTGCTGCAGGCCATGGTAAGCACTGAAGTTAACCTAATAGGCTGGACTCTGCTTGTCAGTGAACTTACAATCCCTTAATTCTTATTTTTGTTAGCTGGCTTCAGCCTAAGCAATGCAAAGGAACTCTGAACCAGGAGCCAAAAGCAATTATCCAGGCCCTGGTCACTGATTCAAAATCTACTACATCTCCACAGAACTCAGAACTCAGTGTATGCTCTCTAACCTAGGAGGGTCAACTTAGACCAGAGATCTTCAAACTTAACTATGAATTCATAAACTTCCTCAAAATCCCCTATGCTCGAAATTTTGGACTTTCAGGTAAGTTTTTTTTTTCTTTTTTGGTTAGTTGCTTCACAGAATGTTAATACCTGAGGATGATCATTTTACAACCTTGAGCACCCCATGACACATACATAGAAAATGATCATATTTATACAGCATCCTGGGATAATTGGCTAAAGCAATTCATAGCAACTGGTCCCAGAAAGCAGCCATCACACATCCCTGCTCAACTGTCCTGAGGGATGAAAGGTCGAATATTGTGGTTTACTTGTCACTCACATATACCAGGGTATGCTGGGCATTGGTTGGGAAGTTCTGATAGAGATGACAGCTAGGGCCCAACTTTATTGCTCCTTCATGATTTTATCATGAGCTCCAAACTGTTTCCCAATCTTCTCTTCACTGTTCAAACATAAGCTCTCCATGCACTAGGGTATACCAAAGCCTCATTCAGCCACTGTGTCTTCTTAACATGTAAGACCACCAAACACCTTGCTATATCCTGCATCAAAGAAACTAGCATAATAAAGATGGTGAAAATGAGTGCCAACATTAATAAATCTCTAAAGACAGATATGAATACTTTGAAATGAAAATAAGGCCCATTAAACAATACCAAGAGAAAGCATGGTTTAAGAAGATATTTCAGCTTGGCTTCACATGGTATAGCCCAACTAGCAACAGACGGAACATAGTTGAGACAGGTCTTGCATGCAACAGTCTTGGAGAAGCTGCTCTAGTGGCATTTGGAATGAAAAAAGGGAACTGCAAATAACAGACAGGAGCAAAGGACATTGCTATAAGGCCAGTGTATGCAAAGGGAGAAAAGCAGCAATGAAATATGGGTACTTTAGTTGTGTCTATATAAGCACAAAACAAAACTGTAAAATAACTTTTGTCAAGTGAGTTTAGGAATACAGATTCCCAACCAGGAGACAAACCAGAGGGTCTGTGTCACTATCAGTTGACCTGCTTATTTAAAACGTAGAGTCCTGAGTCACACCTCCAGACCTACTGAACATGAATCTTTAGTTAAGGACCTGGGTATGTGGACAGGAAGTTTCATAACAATCATTACGTTTCTGTAAAAAAAAAAAAAAAAAAAAGGAACAGGCAAATATCTGTAGTAGTAAGTAACAGGAAGCAGCAGAAGGGTTGAATGGTTGACAGAGGTAAATAGACCTTCAGTGGTAGGTACGGTGTGGCATAAACAGTTGCTGAGGGTTAAAGCTGTACGCCTAAAACTTACATGGTGTTTTAAGCCTATATTACCTCAATATAAATAAAAAACAAACTTTAAATTATTAATGTGTTTCTATAGGTAGGTGTGGGTGTGGGTGATAGAAAGCAAGAGAAAGACGAGTGGGAAGAATTTCACAGAAATGGTATCATATTACTGAAAAACTTCAATGGGAGAAAGGTTGATTAAGATGTCATCTATTTCAGAAAACTTTTACTTTATTTAAAATACAGATTCCTTATAATTTCTTAAAAATACAATAGCGAGCCCAGACCTAGAATTCTCCCTACAAAACAGCTAAGTAGGTCTAGGAAAAAATGAAACTAAATAAATGCTGAAATAGGAAGTCTTAAATGGAAATAAAAAAAAAACAATCCAGAAGATTAATGAAACCAAAAGCTGGTTCTTTGAAAAAATAAACAAAATAGAAAAACCACTAGCCAGGCTTACAAAGAAAAAATGAGAGAAAGCACAAATAAATAGGATTATAAATGAAAAAAGAGAAATCACAACGGACACAGCAAAAATAAAAAAAATAATCAGGGATTACTATAAACAGCTATATGGAAACAAGTATAACAACCTAGAGGATATGGACAAATAGCTAAAACTATACAATCACCCAAAACTAGACAGAGAATATAGAACACCTAAACAGACCAATCACAAGTAGTGAAATTGAGCCAGTAATTAAAAACCTCCCCAAAAACAAAAGCCCAGGACCAGATGGTTTCACAAATGAATTCTACCAAACATTTGAAAATGAAATAGTCCCTATATTACACGAACTCTTTCAAAAAATCTAAAAGGAAGGAGTACTACCAAACACATTCTATGAAGCAAATATTACTCTAATACCAAAACCAGACAACAAAGACAATACAAAAAAAGAAAACTACAGACCAATCTCCCTAAAGAATACTGATGCAAAAATATTTAACAAAATCTTGGCCAATAGGATCCACCAATGCATCCATAAGATAATACACCATGACCAACTGGGATTTATTCCAGGGACGCAAGGATGGTTCAACATCCGAAAATCAATCAATGTAATCCAACACATCAAGAAAAAGAAAAATAAAGACCAGATGATTATATCAATAGATGCTGAAAAGCATTTGACAAAGTACAACACCCATTTATGATAAAAGCCCTTGAAATCCTTGGGATAGAAGGAACATACCTCAACATAATAAAAGCCATATACGACAAACCCACAGCCAATATTATCCTCAACGGTGAGAAGCTGAAGGCCTTTCCCCTAAGATCAGGCACAAGGCAAGGATGTCCACTCTCACCATTACTTTTC